>RPOG01003145.1:6817-71235 GCA_008086565.1 Thalassoma bifasciatum | reverse complement strand
ATACTAAAACAAGATTGAAAAGAGAGGAAGGATATGTTAACTTTTTCTTCAGTTGCTTCATTTTGCAGTCTGCAAGCAGGATATTGATACTTATATGTTGGAGTTAAATGTCTGAAGGCTCATTTCTTTCTTTTAGGAGCCCTCCGGCTTTTTTTGTTTTAAGTTTTTGTGTCCTTTCCCTTGCAGCGGGCTCAGTCAGAGTTTTGTCTTCCCCACTGTGCAGGGGAATGTGGGTCAGACTAGCCAAAATAAGCACACTGAGTCGCACACAGCAAACTGTGACCCCATGAAGTAGGAAATCCTGATATTTTTGTCCTGACTCATTTGACACATGTTTCAGGACATACTAAATCTTCTGACAAAATAAATGAAGTATAGATATTGAGCACTCCTAAGAGCCTTACCAGCTAGAAAAAGAATAATTCTGCCATTACCTTAAAATGAAGTAGAAGTACAATAAAAAACCCTCAAGTTTCAGAAAGACTAAGACGAATGTTGACATATTTATCTTAGGAAGACACAATCATTAAAATAGTTAACATATAATCAGATAGATGCCCCTCTGCAGCTCTGTTTGCTGGTAGCAGACTTAATTTCCTTTGCACTATATATTCATGATAAACCCCAGAAACACTTGATGTTGGGCTAAACTTATGCTCAATTAATCAAGATTTTAGTTTTGGGCTTCAGGGGTTGCAATTTTGTATTCTTGCACTTCTTTAAATCACGACATTTATTAATGACTTTTTTCTGTTTTCCTTTTAAGCGCTTGTGTATGGTTTATGTAAAGCACTTTGAATTACTTTTGATATCAAAAATAATTTTCACATGAATAAACTTGTGTTAAAATCTTTGTAAAACTTGTGTGTCCTCAAAAAAATAAAGGTACCACAACTTCATCTTTGCATTTGTTACAATAATGTTTTATTAAGAAATCTTTGGCATTTTAAGGCATATTTGTATCATATTCTTGTAGGCAGATGCAGTGATTTGTCGTACAGCTTTAGAATATATTACTAGTTCCACTACTAAAATTTATTTACATGTACAAAATGACTTCTGACAGTTACACATTTGCAGCACTTTTCAACTTTAGAACACACACACACATACAGCAAGGTGCAGACAAGACCATACACATTTTTCTGTCTACCCCTGTAAGCAAAAAGCAGGTGTAAACCTCACACAGTGTAAACCTGACTCAGTAAGACAATGCTGAGTCTGTATTCAACATATCTAGTACGTCTATTTAAGTTACCTCCTCGCTTGAGAGACTCAGCAAATCTTTTGGAAATAAAAAAAAAGGTTTCAAGTCTTCATGAGGTGACTAGGTGGGTCACACAGGCACGCAGGAGATGAATGAAGGCCACACTGGAAGAAAACATCTGCTACTGCGACTCAGTGGTCGTGAGCGTCTCCGTTAAGGTTACCGTTGTGACTGTTGTCCTTTGGTATTAGGGTTTGAACGGGAGTTTTGCTCCTCGTCTCCTCATCTGAGCTGCTCTCAATGTCACTGCGGTCGTCTTTGGAAACCTTGTTAAACAAATGAGAAGAAGATAGTTTCTATCAAACAGAATAATGACATGAAATATCTGTGTCTAAAAATGTTGTTTGCAGGTCAAAATAGTCTGAATATGCGAAAACAATTCAGGTAAAATCCAGATCCTGACCCAGCCACTGAAAAACCTTTACCGATTTCCCCCATATCGTCCCCC
This sequence comes from Thalassoma bifasciatum, assembly GCA_008086565.1. Taxonomy (NCBI): domain Eukaryota; kingdom Metazoa; phylum Chordata; class Actinopteri; order Labriformes; family Labridae; genus Thalassoma; species Thalassoma bifasciatum. The sequence continues at coordinate 69,520 of RPOG01003145.1, read as the reverse complement.
TAATGGTGAACATTTTCTTTGAGAAGAAGCAGAGTTGGCCACTGTTTATGTAACACTCATGACTGAAAAAAACTGACCACTTATCATCTGGTATCAACAGATATATGAGTGACAGGTGAGCTTTGATTTTGTAAGAGTGAGAGAGAGTGCTACTATGTTCACAGTTCAGTTTGTCAGTAAGAGCTGCTGTCCCTTTGTCAATTTCACAAAATCAAATGTGGCTCTCATAGATGGAGTTTGGACACACCTGCCCTAGAAGATCATCAAGTATTTCTGACTCTGATTTAATATTAAAGTAGATATCTCAATCTTGCTAAAGCTAGAGAATGTATTGAAAAGCACTGAAGTCAGATCTGGGTTTCTGTCTAGCAACCATGAACCCATTGATTTGTATTTAAGACATTTCAGTCTGGATCAAAGTCAGAGACTAAGTGACCTACATCCCTCAGTTTCAACTCTGTTGTGAGTGTTGTTACAATAACAGGGTCAAACCAACAGATTTATACCAACCTTTCCCTTGAATATGGCTTTGATGGCGATGCGAGCGACAAGATAGAACCAGATTATGTGGAGAACCTGCAGCACCAACAGCAGACCATTGAGCAACCACCAGGCCCGGTATGGTCCAACAATCTCCCAGCTCTCAAACAAAACACTTTGAACGATCCTTTGAGACAAACACACATTACATAACACCACAGTTAGTCTGCCTTTTGTCTATGTAAAACTTAAGAACTGAAGTAAGAAAATGGACAGACAGACATGGGTTTGAAAAGGGCTGAATCTATCAGTTCTTATGCTTCTCACCAGAAAGGGTAGATGACGAGCCGGCTGATGAAAAAGCTTATGCTGAACACCACAAACAGGCCATCACATAGCCTCTGGTACTTGGCATAGTTGGCCAGCTTTGCAGCCTTTGGTAATAAACAACAAATTAATCATTCACAGTGATGCAATATCACACAAGCAACTCTGTTGTAAATCCCAGAGGTGAAATCTTCCAGTTCACATAACAAACTACAAGCTACCAAAGCTAAAACTTACCTTCATTAGCCTATTCTTGTACTTCAACATTTTAGAGCCCTATTGTCATTGCAATGCTAATTACAAGTTCATGTTTTTACTGTCAGACAGGTAGTTCAAGTATCTCACAACCAATACTAGTGCAGCTCAATGACTTGGTGTCAATGAGACGCTAATGAGAGATGTTTGCTCTGTCAGACAGGTAATACAAGTAGTTCACAGCTAAGAGTGTTAATGCTCACAGTTCTGTTTGCCAACATTTTGTTCATCTTTGTGCAAACTTTTACTCATCTTCTTGAAATAAGGGACAACTCTTCATCAAGCTCTTTACCTCCAGAAAGATGTCTGCTGAATCATGCACGCACATGACCAGAGTGCCAGCTCTAACCATGTTGTTGGCATAGGAGAATGTGATGAGCAGGATGGTGGCCAGGTGGTGGACAAGCATGATGAAAAAGTCCTGTCATCAATGAAATGAGGGGAGATGACAGAAGGAGTAGAGAGTGGGAAGGAAGGGAATTCACAAGTGAGCGAAAGGTGATTGCTGTCTTTTAGCATTCACATGGGCATGTCACCTGCTACAGAAACTCAAAAGCTTGTATGAATACTGGGATAACAGGTTGACTTAAAGCTATAAATAAAAAGCAATGCAAACAGCAGTTAATCGTCTAACCTGTTAAACTAGAGTGCATAGAAATCAGGAGCTAATTCTAATACAGAAAAATAATGCTTTTGAAGTGGATATGCCACAATATGAACAAAGAAGCCACCAAAACAGTTCAGAACACTTCAGGGCATACAGTGTCAAGGCCAGTGAGTGAGTGGAGGCACAATAGTGTTGCTGTTACTGACTCACCTTACGCTTAATGTCTGTGAACTGAGAAAACATCAGAGACCAATAGAAAGCCAGCTCAGCTACATAGTAGTTGTACTGTCCAGGGCTCAGAGGCTTTGGGAGTCAAGCAGAAACACCTTTACTAAATACACAGCCCTACTGACCTGTTTATATCATAGTGCTAAAACAGTAATCATGAAAATGGTACTGTGGTCAATAATAAAATGTGTTTTTTACCTGAAAAGGATAGTTGTACCAGCACTGTCGGGTATCCCACATCCAGGGTGACTATCAGAAAAAGTGTGAGAGCAACAGGAATTTATTTAAGAAAAAAGCCTCATTTGCGAAAAAGCAGAAACATAAAGCATGCTTATTCAACTTACTGCCCACAAATGGCGAATGGCATAGATAAATATCCCCAGGTAAAATGTAAATCGCCACCTGATTAGAGAGAAAGAGACAAAAATAACAGTTAAAATTTACAGTTATGCTAACACCTCATTCTGGCTTTTCTTTTTTGCAGGACTGCTTTGAGTTGCATGCTTAAGTCAGAACACAAACAGAATTATGAAAACAGAACAACTTGTTCTTTCCTCGTAAACAATCTCTAAGGTCTTGATTCAGGCTTATGCTTATTCAGGGCTGGATTTGGGAGCAAAAGAAAATAAAGCAATGCAACAACACGCTTGAGTTGCTCTTGACAAAGCTGGACATAAAACACTGTTATATATAATTATACAAAAGAGGATGCGCTATTTTTAGGATGTTTTCACCTAAATGCCATGAGTACCACAAAAAAAAAGATAATTATTTATGCCACACCCATTATTATTGCTTTTCATGCATCTTTGACAAAAGCATTGTTGGAACTTGTATCGCCCCACAGTGATTGCAGCTATCTAAAAAAGTAGTGATATAAAAGAAAGACAAAAACATGGGAGTGGGGTGACTCAAGATGCCAATCAGAAGACATGTTTTATGCTGTTGCTGTTTATGCTCGCATGCTCACAAAATTAAGCGTATACGTAACCTCCTCATAGGAATCAGCCTCACACTGCAGTAACTCAAATCTAATCAAGTTCTTGTCTTATTTTTTGTAAAAATGGTCTCACTATACTTGATATGAGTCATATTCATCTGAGTCAGTCCACAAAGATGTCTTATTTCAAGATACTAAAAGACATAAGTGTTTAAATTGTTTGTAACAAGTCAACAAAATCTGCTAATGGGGTAAAAAAAAAATGTACTCATCAAGCTTCTTTAAATTAGAAAGATTTCTTATTACAAGAAACTTTTTCTAACCCCATGGGCAGACTTTTTTTTACTTGTTACAAGCATTGTTTTTGTCTTTAGATAACTTGAAATAAGTCATTTTTATGGACTGGTCTGGTGAATGTGTCTCATATGAAGTCAAAAACCGTGGGTTTTCTTTTTTTACATAATGACTTGCTCAGATTTCAGCTTTTGCAGTACATTCTCAGAATGCCTGTCTGTCATAAAACATGCATGGCATGCATGTGTGTGAGGGACAGAGGATTTCGTTGACATTCTTAAATCCAAACTTATTTTGTGACCAACAGGCCTTCTGATTTTCTGACTAATGGACCTGCTGACAATAACTTGGGCTATGTCCTCATAAAACTGGCTTAGCAGGTCAGCATGCTAACATGTGGATATATAGTACTGGGTGAACCTTTAAGGGAACAACTGGTTTACGAGTCTGTGTATCATCACACAAGCTCACCCTCTTATGATCAGGAAGGTTTAAATTATCTCTGTAAATAATTGTTGAGAGATTCCCATGAACCAACAGATGATCGAATAAACCTTAACATATACTGCAGCACATGACCAGTCAGAATACAATGCATCTTGTGGGTCACTTTAGTATGGTAGAAACTTACATGCTCTCACAGAACTTTTTCTGCGTACTGGGTCGATCTTGGTTTCGACGGACACGAAACCATCTCTGTATTTTCCGCACATCCCAGTCCAGCTGCTTAGAGAGTCCCTCAAGCTGCCTGGAGTCTGGACACTACAAAGAGGAGAAAAGAAATTCACTATTCATGGTCTGTATTGGAAAAACTACAATGCTTCTATGTACATACTAGGGCTGGGCAATTGATTTCAAATAAGATTGAATCACAATATGGCTTGCTGCAATATCGTAATTGCAGACAGTGCAGTATTTCTTTAACTTTAAGTGTGTCAAAATAACAGAAAAACTGTTTTTCAGTGATGTTTAATGCTCTGCACCAGTGTTACCCAACCCTGCTAAACCAAAGAAACAATCTAAGCAATGAAAAGTGACAAAAACAGCAAGAAGTAGCTGAAAAATAAGGCGGGAATAATGGTCGAAAAGCAGCAGGGCAAAAATTCAGAGCAGACTTTGAAAATAGTCAGAGAGTAGTAGAACTTTTCTGCTCAATTGAACATATATGATATTCTAATTTTCAAAGACCCTGAATTCCAGATTTCATCTTGAAACCATTCTCTCTTTGAATAATGATTCTTTTTAATATCTGGGTTTCACTTTCTGAAAAGAGTGAACAAAAATATAATTAACTTTTTAATGATTTTCTAATTTTTGAGATGTGCCTGTATACAAACAGAGTTTCTTTTGTGGAGATTAGTTTTCGAAAGTCTTTTCCTATTCAAAACAAGGTTGAAAAAATATATCATCTCTTTCAATAAAGCAATTAATGACAACAACACATAAGATGGGGAACCTAAAAATAATGGCACAATAAAGCGTGATTGCAATACACAGAAAAATAACTGGAATTAGATCATTTTTACAAGTAGTTCAGTTTTAGTATATACAAACATGTCTTATGTACCGTTTTGGATCGATACACCCTCTCCAGGACATCGTTGGACGGCGCTCGCCGAGGCACTCCCGCCTGAATCTGAAGTATGTGGGCACAGGGCTTGGCCACTAGCCTGTACACACATCGACAGAGGAAGAAATGAGAGGGAGAAAAGTGTAGGGAGGAGACAATAAGGCAGATGAAGAGGGAGAAGTTCAACACTTAGCACAGTCTGAAGGAGCAGATGACCTATTAGCCTAACTAAGTCTTAATGACACAAACTGTGTAGCTTCAGCAGTTTTCCACAAAGTTCTGTTTGACATGCATGTGTGTGAGGGACACAGCATACAATAGAGCCTATAGGGGAGACACAGAAGGAATCCTGGGGAATGTAGCACCTAGTCTAAACACAGAGTGATGACCCATCATGTGAGAGAGGGTGGGAGACAGAAAAACAGGAGGGATGCTTGGAAACAAAAAAAACTTAATGTGTGTCACAAGATGAGAAGTTGACCAGTGTTCAGACTCAAACTCAAACTATTTACATCTCAGTCTTAGAACATAAACACTATTATCTGGAGTGGTTTTCCTAATGTTAGCAAAAGACTGAATGAATGGAAGTACAGGCTGGACTTTGGCCTGCTCTGTGAATGGTGATTTTGCTCTAAAAGGAAGAATTGCTGACTAAAAAGTAACTCTCTGTGCAGTGCAAGTCTCAAGAAAAGTCTAGGACTAACAATGTGCGACACCAACCCTGTCATATAACTATAGCACCAATTATATGAAAGCAGACTATCATTGCTCAGCAAGGTAAACTGGTGTCTCAAGCTAGTGAAGTTATTTTTATGTCACCACAAAAGAATTCTTACTCTCACCTCACTCAAGAGGATGAAGCAAAAACAACACCTGTGTCAGTGACTTTACTTGAATGACAACAACCAGGCAAGAGAGCTCTTTGTATGAATCAAAAGGGAAATCATTAAAGCAGATTCTCGTGATTTCATTACAACTAACTGTATTACTGTTCGTTTCAAGCACATGATGGGGCTACAGGACTGATCTCTCTTCTTTCTAGATAGTTTAAGTCTGCAACATGTATGACTCATGTGCTTGGATTGTGTTGTTTTATGCCCATTTATGTAGCTTTTGCTCTTTATGCAACACAGGAAAGAGTATGTGAAACAGAGCGTAGCGAGGGTAAGAAGTGAAGAAAATGACTCTTTTACCTCTCAAATAGTTTTCTTAGAAGAAACACCCCGACAGCCAGAGGCAAGGCGATGAATATGTCTCTCAAATGGGGATACTCCACACCAGGTGGTGGACGCTCCAGGTCCGCCCATGAGACATTTTCGGGAAGCCAAAATCTCTCACTCCAAAGCCAGGCTGAGATAGAGGAAGTCATCGGGGAGCAGAGGAATAAAAAAAACTCTACTAACTACTACTAACACAGCGAAAAAGGTAAACTGGGGGACTTACTTTTCGCACATCTAGTTGTGACTTGTTTAACTCACTGAAGCCCAGTCTGCAGTGATGTTGCCACCTCCTCCCTCGCTTTTCTAGCTGTTCGGGCTAACTCAGTATCACTGCGGCTTAACTGCTGTGAGTAAACTGCACGGACCGCTAGTTGACACGTAAGGCTGAAAGTCAACGCCCACTAGCACAATGTTGATTAAGCAACTTAGTCTGTTTTCAACTCTGAGGATGAGCTTGTGGCCTCTATAGAGCCCGTGAAACAGCCTCTGGTAAACTACATTTCCCTCAAAGCACCAAGAAAGTGGAAACATAAAGAGCTAAACAAACCGTTACTAGCTTAGTAGCTTCAACGTACCTCTGCTACTGGTGGTGTTTTGGATTTTTGTCATCAAGTTTAAAAAATCTGAATATTAAGGCATATGAGAGAAGCATAGTTTTTCCCCCCATTTCAAGTCAAAGATTTGAAATATATTTGTAAAAATGAGTTTAAACAGTCGAGCTTGAGATGAAAAGTCAAAATTTTGAGATTAACGGTCGAAATTGGGTTAAAAAGTCAAGACGTTAGCATAAAAAAGTCCAAATATTGAAATGGAACATCAAAATTTTGAGATTAAAGGCCAAAGTTGGATGAAACAAGTCAATATGTTGGCAAAAAAGTCGAAATGTTTAAATAGAATATCTAAATGTTGGGATAAAAAGTCAAAATAGGGTGAAAAAGTTACGATTTTTGCATGAAAATTAGAAATGTTGAGGTAAAATATCACAATTTTGAGATTAAATGTCAACATTCAAAGAAAACAAGTCCAAACTTTGAGATTAAAAGTCAAAATAAGGTTAAGAAGTTAAGATGTTGGCATAAAAAGTAGTAAATATTGAGATAAATTATCAAAATTTATAGATAGTGTCAACATCCAAGAAAACAAGTCCAAATCTAAGATACAAAGTCAAAATTAGGTTAAAAAGTTAAGATGTTGGCATAAAAAGTAGTAAATGTTGAGATAAAATATCAAAATTTGTAGATAAAGTGTCAACATTCCAAGAAAACAAGTCCAAATCTAAGATACAAAGTCAAAATTAGGTTAAAAAGTAAAGATGTTGGTATAAAAGGTAGAAATGGTGCGATAAGATATCAAAATTTGTAGATAAAATATCACCATTTTAAGAAAACAAGTCCAAATTTTGAGATAAAAAGTCAAAATTAGGTTAAAAAGTTAACACATTGGCAAAAGTAGAAATGTTGAGATAAGATATCAAAATTTTGAGATAAAATATCAACTTTTTGAGATTAAAGTCAAAGTTATTAGTTAAAAAGTCAAAAGTTTTGGATGAAATGTCAACATTTCATGAAAAAAGGCCATATTTTGAGATACAAAGTCAGAATTTGGTTTAAAAGGTAAGATGCTGGCATAAAAAAAAGAAATGTTTACCTAAAATATCTAAATGTTTCGATAAATGTCAACATTTTGAGAAAACAAGTCCTTATCTTAAGATTCAAAGTCAAAATTAGGTTAAAAAGTTAAGATGTTGGCATAAAAAGTAGAAATTTTGAGATAAAATATTAAAATTATGGGTTAAATTGTTAACGTTTTTAGATGAGAAAGGTAAAATTATGAGATCAAAGGCTAATTTTTCGGATAGAAAGATTAGATTGTGAGATTAAAGTCAATTTTTTTCAATGAAAATGTGAAATTATGGGATGAACTCCAAATTTTGTAATAAAAAGTCAAAATTATGATTGAAAAAGCCAACATTTTGGAGCAAAAATTAAATTTTTTTAGAATAACAGTCAAATTTACAAGATGAAAAGTCAAAATATTGAGATAAAAGGTCAAAAACTTGGGATAAGTTGTCAATATTTTGGTGTAGGGGAGTTATGATCCTATTGATAGATATGCATATTTGCTGCTTAATGTCAAATTCAACTATATTATCAGCCACCATCATACCCTGTCATACCTATACACAGAGCCTTGTAGTCAAACTATCCATTACTTAGCACATGTGTATGTCATGACAACACTACTTATAAAGCAGCTCAAGTTTTAGGGGCCGCCCCCCTCGCGGCCCAATTGTTCAAAATCATGCTCTAAAGTGTCCGTCTGGGAGCCAAAACACATTCTGGTGTCCTTTTGGGAGCGGAAACACATGTTGGAGTGTCCTCTTGGGTGAAGGAGCACATACTGAACCGCCTCCACCCTCTGTAAAGCCTTCTTTTTGAAATAATGTTTTTGAGAGTTAAGAAAGCATTTTATAAATGAAATAAAATAAAAAATGTATTATTATCACTTTTATAAAATGCCCTCAAAAAATATGTGGATGTTGGTGCCCTCTTCTGCTGCAAAAATGCAGTGTGTGTGCTTTTTGCCCCCCTTTTTTTTGGCCCTGCCTTTTGAAAAATCTGTGTACGTCACTACCATATAGTAACACCAAGCTCACCATGTTGTTTTGGGGGTAAGTTACGTTCTATTGAGTATCATTTAAAGATTGAGAAGCATATAACACAGTATATTACCTTTAAACATTTTATATTACCACAATGCTATCGTTCAATTCACTTGAAAGTCAATTTCATAGTCCCCTGCTGTAGTAAATAAGGAGATATTGTGCATTTTAACCCTCCTACCTCAAAAACAAAACACCCCACCACCACCACAACGTCAGTTCTCTGTTCAAAGCCTGTTTTCATGTGTCATACATTTGCCTTTTCACACACAGCTCAAACAGTTACATTCTCAAATAAACCCTACCTTCATTAGTGCAAAATGTTACTTGACTTTAATCACTAAGTTTTTCTAGAACAAGCAACAGTATAACCTCTCATAGGATTTATTGCTGGAGAGATGGTTGAACTTGACTTTGCAGGTTAGGGACAGATGTGCTTAACAAAAGACCAAAGACTAAGTTGTATGCTTTACTTTCACTCGGTGTGCTTCTCTTGAATTTGCAAACATTCAGTGACCTCAAGACCCGATAACTCCTCGGACAACAAGCATGCTTTTGAAGGTTTGAGTTCAGATTGTAAAACATTGAGGAAACCTTAATAGTTATTTGATATTTGTTTCAGTGTGTCTTAAAGCCTTTGAGGTGAAGGTGGTAATTGAACCAGTTGTGTGTATCATGTTGATTGTATGATTGCTAGCCATAAAGTGTTTAGGCAACAATGTTATGTAAAGGTGATTCATCGTCAGATCAGTTATAGCCAGTTTGCCCTTCAGTTGTCTGAGTGCAGAGCGTTTATTGCGTGCTCTTTAAGAGTCTTAATCCCCTTAACTGAAGACAGGCTATTTAGTGTTTTCTTCAGTGGAATGACACTCTCCTGGGATGGCAGAAACAAAAACACTGTGGACAAAATGCAGGGTTGGAAGGTTGATAATTGACTGAAAATGTGTCAATGATTTGCTGATTTCATTTGCAGTGCTTATTAAAAGCATTCCTCACCAGTCAAGGTAAAGGTCTTAAACTGGAATCGGGCCACACAACAAAATTAAAAAGCCTATCTGAGATTACATTTATGGCATCCTGTATTTTGTCAATGATTATCCAGGTGTTTCCACTTTGGATAGCCAGAGGAAAGCTGAAACAATATTGAAAGTTGTACACAGTGGACATTATGTGCTCTGACAGAGGTTACTCAGATAAGAGTTTTGCATTTTATCTTTTCATTCTTCCACTAGACAGGAAAGAAACATTGAAAACATGAGCTACCATTCATACCTGCTTGTGGAAGTATCATAATAATGACACTACATAACTACGCTGTCAATGATTTGTAATTGCACCGGTGTAAATCAGAACTTGAGCTGATGAAATATGAGTACAGGATTATTGCATCAGTGCATAGGCTTTTAAACAAATTAGTAAGTAGGTTAAGCCTGTAGTAACAAAGCGCTGTACACTGCAGACATTAGAGGAAATTAAAAAGTAAAAAAGAGGAAACAAAACTCAGAAATTTATAACAGGAAAAGAAAACAGCAGTGTCTATAAATGGATACTGAAACCTGAAAGGCACTCTAGATTATTTTTTCACTTGAGCAAAGGTAATTTACTTGTCAAAAAACCTTGAATAAACAAAGAAATGTTCCCAAAACTAGCCCTAGTTTACTACACCTGCATCACAACCAGCGTGCTCCTGCGTGGACTTCTCCATGTATTATTTAAAGAGTTTCTGATGCAACATTACAAGTTATGAAACCTCATGACCAAAGCTGCAGAAAAAAACTTATTTGAATACCATTTGATATGCTTTTAAAGACAGGCCTGTTTTTCTGTTTTTCTTTCTATTATTATCTTAGTTCAACAAAACATTCGGAGCAAAATGTCTTCTACAGTCAAATGCAGTATAAATGAAGAGACGAGTACATTCAGGTTTTTCCGGTTAAAAGTCAAAGCACAGTGTCACCCTGAAGGGTAACGTACACATCTAACCCTAAAGGCTGTTTAAGAATTTGAAGAGACAAACTATTGGTATTAAGAACAAAATTACAAAGAGGGTAGGTGCAGGATATGCATGACACACACTGTCTCAATGGCCCCCATCAATCTGTATCACCATGTAGATTTTCACATCAGTACCAAACTGACCAGGGAGCAGCTCAGCACCCTGAACAAAACCTCTCTGTGTCAGCATGCAGCTGCAGCTTCCGAGATGCCCTACTCGGATGCATGACCTAGAGTGTAGGGGCAGGGGACTTCAGCCACAGCAGAGGGGGGTCAAGGCTTTGGATACACTTGCCTTCCCAACCTTTTGCATATTTTTGCAACCCCCCTCTAGGTATTTGTCTTCTTATCTCAACAAGTTCTTCTTTTTTTTCGAGCTCCAGTGCAACATTTCCAGGGAGATTAGGCAAACAGCATCTGTCATCCTCTCAGTGTCCCCCTCCTCACTTGCTTGGGCTGTTCCATTTCGCATGTGAAAAAATCTGATAGTTGGGGAAGAGTTCTTCATGTCAGGGACTGCTGTAGCCACAGCACATTGAGTACTGTAGCTCCTGGATCACATCAGGTAAATATCCTTTAAAATTTTATTAGTCATTGTCTATTTTTGTTATTTTTTTGGTGACTTAATCCTCCTGTGACGTTGTCCCACAGCTGTGCTCCTGGTTCTTGCAAAAGTACTTGTTATCTGTTTAGATGAGCATGCTTTTTTTGTGTTTACCTTGTGAAATAGTGAAATCCTTTATCATAACTAAACCTGCCACAGTCCAACCCATGTAATCCTGCTGTGGTTTCAAAGTGTTTAGTTTATCTGTTTGAACTCTTGCATGTCTTCTGTTGTGGTTTTGTGTACATCTGTTTTTTTCTTGTCAGATAAGCAAATGGATGAGCAAGAGCTGGTTGACCCCATGAATAATCTAGCACTCATCAAAGGTAATGTCATAGTGTTTTTTTTTGTTGTTTGTTTGTTTTTTAACGTTAACAAGAGCAAACTTTAGTGTTGTAAATCATTTTGCTTTGTTTGCTGTTTGAATTACCTTGCACAGCTCATATACCTGACAGTGCAGAGATAGAAAAAAAGCATGAGTCACACTAGAGGAGTCGCTTTGTAGCCATTAGGGGCAGTTTGTTGACTTCAGAGCTTACAGTGCCGTCAATGGCCTTGTTTTAAAGGCTAATGTCTCCAGTGTCAACAGCTTATTAGAGGATGGAGTCTCTTTGAACAGAGGGCACATCAGCTGACCACTGAGACATATGCAGTCACCCTGGAGGATAGAAAGCAGTGGATTGTGTGATGATTGTGTGAGAACTTTAAAATCAAAAGGAACAGTCATGTCAAAATGTGAAAGAACATGAAGTGAGAGAATCGATTTTGCGTGATGAATGAATTTGCATCGCACTTTAAAGACAGGACAGAGCAAGCAGTGTCCTCACAACAAAGGTATCTCAGTAACTGTCAGGAGGATGTTGACATATTTAAGTTTTAGTAACAGGCAAATTTTTCTGTAGCTGTGAAGGAAAACGCTCATGGCAGTTTTATAAGCAACCTTAACCCTCTGATTAAATTCGAGAATGCTGTCACGTCCATTGGAAAAGAAACTGAGAGCAGGGCAAGATAGAGCATGATGGCTCTAGCCTTCAGCACTTGAGCTAAAAAAAGACTTTCTCCTACATTTTTTTTCTCTCGTCACTTGAGGCAGTGTGGCGCCCAATATCCCCCGCTAGTCACCGAGGTATTTTTACTCTCATTCTAATCCCTTCATTACTTTGTCAGGTGTCATACTCTGTGACACTAAGACCCAGGATAATGGCCACAATGTCTAATGTTACTAAAATAACACATTGAGCCAATCGCGCTGAATGCTCTTGTTATCTTGTGCTCTCAAGGGGGCATTCATCTTTAACACAAACTGAGCACAGACATCCTCACATACAGTTAACCCACTCACATTCTAACCCTCACTCATACATATTCATGCATGTCCGATCACACAGCCCTCACACAAACACACGCAGGAGAGAGCACGAAGCGCCCACCCTTAGTCTGGCACGCAGCAGGGTGATCATGTGCTTGATCAGAGGGTGACACCAGCCTCTTGCATCCAGTTTGTACCCTTTTAATTTTTAGAAACAGTCATCAATGCCACAAGTATGCATGCATGTGTGTTTGTGTTGCACAGTGTGTTGATGCAGCCATGCGTGCCAGACACTGTGAAATCACAGTGTTCATGACAAATGCTGCTTTTCATGGCAGTCTCTGCCCTCTTATGTCACCATTTATGGTACACATGCTTGACCTGTCCTGACTCTTGTTTTTTCCTCTCTGCCAAATGCTTCAGCGTCAGATGAGGTCATCTCTTTTTGTAGTCGTGCTAGATTAGAGGATCAAAATATTCTCAGTGCGTTGCAAAGCCCAAAGTATTTGCAGAGTTTGTTTCCACCTCTAGGAAACACAGCAGACCCTTGACAACCTTGGCAAGTCTGTTCTCTTTGTTTATTGTTTACAGAGACTAGCGGTGAACAAGCAGTGTGCATGTGCCAGAGGCTGGTATGAGGCTGGGTTAATCGCCTATTTGGAAAGACTACTAAGATAGAAAACGTAGATAACACAGTTGTGCCTATTTCTGGGTTGGTAATTAGTTTATGTAATAGTCCTATGTGAATGTCTTGGGAAATCATCCAGTGTGTCAGCCCTGGTTGAATATTTGGGGCTGAAGCACAGATAATGTCGAGAGATGTTCAAGCTCTACTTCTATTCTAAAGCATTGTATGACAACCTTTACTGCTTAATTTATTGTTTCTCTCTGAGAAACAACAAAGAAGTTGTGTAACTTAGGCGATACTTTGCCTTCTGTATTTCATCATCAGATGAGCTAACCAGGTCAAACATGGGGTCATCTGGTGAAACAGAAAAAATCATCCAGCGCTTGAGTGATGAACTCCGGGATGCCCAGGAGCAAGCTAATACCGAGAAGCACAAGTGCTCTGAGCTACAAGGTAATAGAGAAAAGTAAATATTGGATGATTGATTCACATCACCGAGCACATGTGTAGGAAATAAAAGCAATCATATTTTTAGGGATCCTGGAGGAAGAGAGAAAAGACCATAAACAACAAGCTGATGAATCTGCAAAACAGATAAAACTCCTTCAAGGTACATCCTTGCATTTCTGTTTGGAGATTTGAAACTGTACATGCTGAAATTTATGTTAACATTCCCAAACAAAACACTGTCTTTCATTGGACAGGTCAGCTGCAGCAGCTCAAAGATGAAACAAACACTCTCAGGGAGCAGTTAGATGTCTCCTTGCGAACACGAGATGAGCTACAAAGTGCAGGTGATGAGGTGAAGGCCCTGAAACAGGCCCTAGAAAAAGCCACTGCTGAGCGGGAAAGTGAGGTGAAGTCCCTGAATCGTGCCCTAGAAACAGCTAATGCTGAGCGGGAACGTGAGGTGAAGGCCCTGAAACAGGCCCTAGAAAAAGCCACTGCTGAGCGGGAGCGTGAAGTGAAGTCCCTGAATCGTGCCCTGGAGACAGCCACTGCTGAGCGAGACCGCGATGTTGCCTCTATCCAGATGAACCTGTCAACAGTGTCGAAGGACCTGGAGAAATGGCGTCAGGCTGCAAACAAATACGAGCAAGAGATTGATAACCTACAGCGGGACCTACAGCAGCAGAGCAAACAATGGCAGAAAACTGCAGAAATACAAGGTACTAAATGATGCACTTTCACAAAAAAAGATAATGATGTCTTTAAACAAATACACTGCTTGTATATGATGATGTATTTGGCTTCAGGAGCTTTAGATTTAAAACAGCACTTTGGTTGACAGCACACGATATTTAAATGCACAATTCCCTGTTCAGGCATGCTGAAAATATTGCACATATTTAAAAAAGCTTGATATATGTTGTTCTTAAAGCCAATTAAGAAAGGAGCATCTGCTCTGTTACATAAGACCTTCTGTTTACACAGCCAATGAGCTGCAGTCCATGCAGGTGGAGTGCAATGGCCTTCATAAGGAGTGCTCTGTGCTGAAATCCGAAAAACAAGAAATGGTTAATAAGCACCAGAAAGAGATGAGTGGTCTGCAAAGTGAGTGTGCCTCCCTCAAGGCGGAGAAGGAGGAACTCCGCAAGGCTCACCAGAAGGAGAAGACCAGCCTGCAAAGTGACTGTGCCACACTGCGCTCTGAGAAAGAGGCCGTGCTGCAGAAACAGAAACAACTGGAGAAGGACCTTGCCAGGTCAGTGCACTGAGATCTTCCCCCACTTTTGTGCTTCTCTTGTCTCTGACCCAACATGTTTTGTGACACAGCAAACCACAAACTCCTCTCAATATGATCCCTCACCCATTGATTTCAGTGTTGTCTCGTTTTTGACAGTTCGCGTGCCCAGAATGGTGAGCTTAGCAGCAGCCTCAAAGCCCTGGAGAGAACCCAGCAGGAGATGGAGAAGAGGCTGGGGGCCCTGCAGATCCAGCACCAGCAGGATAGCACTAAATTGCAGACCCAACTTGATGAGGCAGACGGGACCAGCAAGACTTTGCAAAGAGAGGTTTGTTCTGATATTTTAAAAGATATAACTTGTGTAAACACACTAGAACTATCTCAAAAAAACTTACCTCAATCCAGGCAGCAATGATAAATCAGTTATAGCTTTAACAAAAAGAAAATATGCCATTGCTACAATCAGCCTGCTGCAACATAGACAGCCTGTCACAATGAAAGGCTGCTCTGACCTTGAATGTTTTGTGAAGGATTTGTTCCTCATCAGGCCACATAAGGTGTCTAAGAGTAGGAATTTCTACCCTGAGGTGGCTTGAAATAATGTTATTCCTATCAAGCATAGCCACAGGATTTATTTCCTTGTAAGTGTAGTGGCCAAGCAGCAACCTTTGGTCTGAAAATATGAGACAATGCACAAGTCAGTGCCAAGATCTGCTGTCCAGTGTTTGCTTGAGACTGCCTCCAGAAGTATCACTGGTCTCATTTGCACAAAGCCAAAAAGCCATTTTTACAGCAGAAATAAACCTTTTTACAGCCTGGTACAAAAAAATACATCTCCTGACTGAATTGTTAAGTTCTCTAATGGGATACACTTTTCGGGAGTGATTTTTTTCTGACTTGGCAGTTTAGAAGATCTTCAGAATGCAAGTTTGTCCATTCAGAGGCACAGCTCAGCCAGCTGATTTACTTCAAAATTCTGTTTCAGAAACAAACAGGTTACATCACAAGGGCTATACCCATTTATTATGCAGTCTTTGGTAGTGCCCTGGTATGAGACCTTTTTTAAAAAAAAATCCAAGGGTTGTTTTCAATAACCATATTGCTCAGCAATTTAATTCGAGCTTGCAACATCCAATAAGCTAAGCTAGGGAGCCTATTCAACATTTATTTCACAGGGCCTCAACATCAACATGACCTGTATAATTTGTGAGGCTTTTTTAGAAGTCTTCCTTTTAATCTAACTTTATGTTGCCAGAAAATCATAGAGATTAAAAAACAACATAAAATGTGAACAATAGTTAGGACAGCTTTGACAAAGACAGATGGTCTTTAAAGAAAGGCCTCTTCAGGGTTCCCTCACATCCTGAAAAACCTGAAAAATTATTGACCAATTTTCCAGTCATTGAAAACATGGAAAATGAAATAAAAGGTGAAATGTCATGGGAACAGTTAAATTACCCTGGAATATTCCGGATTATTTATTCTCCCCCTGCATTCGAGTAAATGCGTACAGGTTAATAGTTTTGCCCATGCTCGTCTGTTGTCTACTTCTTCTGGACAACATTAAGAGAAAGTTGTGTTGGGAATTGCCCAATTGAACAGTGTAACACCAGTTTGTCATACTAATGCAGTGCTCCGCTGTAACCTGTTTTCATAATTATCTTTCATGAGATAATAGTATAATAATGTTTGAGAAAAAAGCACAGGAACAGTCTGGGTCAATGCAAGTTACAGGAGAACGTCTTGGTATATGACATGATAAGTTTTCTCGGTAGTGGCCAAAAATGTCCAGGAGAAGTCCTTGAAAATAATTTCGAGGAAAGAGTGTGGACCCTGCTCTATCCCCACATTCTTTACTGTACTCTGCATTTATTGAAAGCTTTTAGTGTGTCTAATTTTAGCCCTTTTCGAAGATTATTCCATCCCCAAAGAGCTCCACAGGAAGAGGCAGTTTCCCCCAGAAAACCCAGAGTACAAGATTTTGTGGCTAACACTTCCCATGTTTATGTAACAGCAGCTACCTAATTTTAACACAGGCAGGACAGCTGATACCAAAATGAAGAAATGAAGAAAATATGTATGAATGGGAGGGGGACCTGACACATCTGCCAGAGCAAATAAAATAAGAGCCTGTAGATTTTTCTGGTTCCTAAGCCGTCAGGGATGAATTTGGGACTGAATTTAAAGGATTCTTTTCCTGGGGTGAAAAACAGACTCTTTTCTTACCAATTTCAGGGTCATTTTATGAAATTAGGCCTTCAACATTTTGATGAGTTTCTTAAATGTTACCCGGCTCAGAGCAAATCTGAAATGACCAAAACTCACAGCTTTTCTTTGTGCCTTTCACGCACCCTGCAGTTCAAACAGTTGGTTTAGTTGGTGTAGCTGTCAGTCTGCGCCCATTCAGGTTTAGCAGGCTGGATGGGGCTCAGTGGCTGCTGTGACACTTACACAGGAGGGGCACTGTTGAAAAGCAGAAGGCTGAGATTAAGTAATCCTCAACCACAAGCTATTTGTCGCCGTGTGTTGTCACCCTCACATGATGAATGAAAGTGGAAGCTAAGTGCTCACATAGTAAAGACAGGAAGGGTGGAAAAACTCGACCCACGGGGAGACTAAGGGGGATGAAGGATGTGAGAAACTTTTACCACCTTTAATCAATCACCGATACTCTCCCTTATTTGTATGACAATGAGGGAGGGGTACCTTTCACATCTGAGCTGATGCCCGATACCTGTTCTCAACGATACCAATTTTCAGTACCAAATTTTGTGTTTATGTGGTAATTAATGTTCATTTGTTTAGTAATATAATCACTAAATGTTTCAATTCAACATATGTATTTCTCAATGTATAAACCTTAACAAATACATCAAAACAACATTCAACCGTTTGCACTGCAATATTCCAGTTGTTTCACAAATTGCTTCAACATGAAAACCCTTCACTAAAATTAACTACAACAACGCAATGTTTTTTTCTTTATAATGCTCAAATTGAAACCCATCTCTACGTACTACATGTTCAGTGTGAAAAATCGCCCACTCTTGCACTCCCTTGCAGTTTCAAAGATGCTTCTAGGTACTGAAACATGTTACTGCTTGGTTTTGTGTGAATGGGCACTTGGTACTTCTGATGGAATTCAGTCGATTAATGTAAAAGTACAAACTTTGCTACCCATCTTTAATGACAGTGCATTGACATAAAGATTGTTTGTTATTATTTTGAATTGCAATAATTTGATTTTCTCCATGCAGTATATGGAGACGAAGACAGAGCTGTCTGACCTCAAGATTAAATATGAAAAGGCCGAGCAGGAAAAACAGGCACTTATGGACGAACTGGAGGGGTGCAAAGCCAGCATGAAGGACATGCAAGACAAGGGAACAAAGGTGGGTTCTTGTCCAACTAACCCTGAAACAAGCCCTTTCTTTAAAAAAGACACTTATTGTTTGAGATTCACTGTTTTCTTAGAGGCATGAAGTGTAGGATCAGAGATAAAATGGCATCATTGCTTTTTCTGCATAAGAAGCAGTTATCTTCAGTTTTGGAAGCATGAGCTCTGCTTTGAATTTGCAAGACGTAAAATTTCTCATATTTTGAGGTTTCTGCACCCATTAAGCTGAATCTTTGGTTAGATTCTGAACACATTTTTTTTCTCTCAGCAATGTTTACTCATCTGTTGTGTTTTTGACTGTTTCTCTCAGACATTTACAGCCGTGTGTTACTTTGAGACTCACAGAAATACCATTTACACACACAGACTACTGACTGAGGGTTTTATTAATAAAGCTACACCCAACTAAAGTATGTCCCGTTACAGTTGATCACTATAATATCCCTTCCCTTCCGTAGAGTTCTCTTTTGCTGCCTGTTCAAGCCATAGTCATCGGCCTTATCCTGGCTTTGCTGTATTGGTGCTTCGGCGCATTGTGGTAGGAAGGTACACATTACTCCTGTTAAGTCGGCCTACATCTTTCATTCTCATAACTGTCTTTTAGATCATTGCATGACATAATCAGGTTTTCCTTGTTTCCCAGAATGCCTTCCTCAGGGAAAAACTCCTAAAATTGACGTCTAAAAGACTCTAACCTCTAATCATACAGCTCCAACATCTGACATCTGTTTGTCTTGTCTGGGTGGCTAATGCTTAACAACTGTTTCTCTCAGTTTGCTTGGATGGGCTTAATCTTTATCTGAGAGACAGCTAACTGGCATTCTCTGTGCTCTGCATTGGCCTCATCGGCAAGCTGCCTCTGTCAAATCTATGGTGATCCTTGGAACGTGTGAATCAATGCACCAATGCTCATGTTTCCATTTTTGTGTGGCATGTGTTTTTCAGAAGCAGTGGTTGATCTGGGGGCCTGTGGTTGCTGCAGCTCTGACAGCTGTGACTGCTGCTGCTGTGCTCTTCAGGACCTGAGCGCAACAAACACACAGACAGACTCACACATACACGCACAAACATAAGTGAACCCATACTTGTCATCAGATTCCTCTGCACTGAAACTGAAAAACCTGCCCTCTTATCATATCCGCACACTCAATTTGGAGGGCTCTTCCTTAACACTGTTTAATTTCTAAGATGCTCTATTTTAGATGACAGAGAGGTTAATAAAGAATGTCTGTTTTGTCGGCAACTGAAAGAGTTTGTTTGTACGTCTGTTACTTCAGAGAAATATAGTCAGGTTGTTTGCTATTGTGACTTATAGGATTATCTATTAATGAATGTAAAGATACTCTATATGCTTCATTAATTCTGAATAGATCTGAAATTTAGATGGACCACCTGGAGCTCAAACCTCCCTAACTGTAACACATCTCTGTAACTGTCAGAATAATAAATATTGTCACAATAATGAAGCCCCTGATGGAGTGTATGATGAATGGTAAAGATAATACATCAAGAAATTGCATAGTGGTGGGTAATGATAAGCTACTAGTTCGTACTATAAGCAATATCAGTTTAAAGATATGTAAGCTGGGTTTTTATTTGAGGAGGATTTTAGATTTTAGTCTTCTTTCTGGTGTGGTTTATGGTCCTGGTATCTATTTTTATCTGTTAAGGCTGGAGTATGGTGGCCCTGAAGGCCAATAGGAATAAATATTTCAAAAATTTACAAAAACACAAATGTATTTCATAAAGCACAAATACGTTTCACAGATCACAAAATAAGTTTCACAAAGCCGTAAAGGGCAGGATCATAGACTTTAAAATTCATGGATGCCATGTGGCTCTAGTCGAAGTGAGGTCGCCTCGAAAACCGCTCCCCCCTGTGATTGGCTGCAGTACACGTCAAAAACTCTGTCCAGTCATTTATTCCAGATGGGGGTGGTAAAACTTTGAAAGGTTAATACACCGAGTAGAAATGTTTCTTACATTCTTACCCTGCGGTGATATGAAGAAGTTATTTGGCTGCAACATGTTCAAACAATCTTTTCTGACAAGTTGGTGTTTTCAACAATTTAACATTGTTGGTGTATTTTCTTTAAAACTACTTTTCTATATCTTAACCAGCTTTTTTTTCTCTGAAACTATATCAGCCTCTCAGGTTTGGTTGGCATCTCACCTTCACACACTTAATGTTATGTGACACGAAGAGGAAAGATTAAAGAATAACTACTGTCAGTGTTACTGCCATGCATCGTCATGCATTAAACACAAGCAAGATGAGACATGCCTGCTGACTTCACATCAACGGCTCAGCAAAGCAGAAGTAAATACATATTACATAACAAAAAAATGTATGAATATAGCCTGAACTTCACAATAATGTTATATCATATCTTGGGAATGCATTGCTGTAATGTGATGCTTTACTTTTTTTCTGTGAAGAAGTTCATACAAACCTTACATTTTATAAAATCATCCCAAAATTATAAGTGTCTTCGGTTAAAAATTCATGAATTCAAAAGTGATCTCAATTAAAGATCCTAACCTTAAAATGATAGCTTTTAAGTCATTACACAAACGTGCAATCACAGAAACTTTATAAAGATGAGGTCAGACCTGCTGCTGTGGGATCTGTTGCTCTGAATCATCCGTCTGCAACACTGAAAAGGAACCCTGGTTATGAACAATAATTTGAGGTAAGCTGCTCTTGTCTTCAAAACTCGTGTGAAAGTGTTTTAGGAACTATGTCAAATCAACTCTGATCTCTTCTTTTTCTGTCTGTTAGCTCTGTGAGCTTCAGATGGCATTTACAGAGCCTGATTGCAGCTGACAGCAGGAAGTAAAGGGGGTTTTCTCAGGTGAGCACAGCGTGAACGTCATCTGGCCACACAATGCAGCATGGAAAAAGACTGAGCTTAACCAAAGTATACACAGTGGTAAAATGATCACCTCCTGTGTGTGGGCAGACTTGTTAGAAACCTGCTGTTTGAGCTGTCGCTGACCCTTAGAAAAGCTAAACGACAAATAGATGAGCAGGCAGTAAAACACATTTCTGGGTGGACAGGTTTTGGACTTTCTGGAGTGAGAGAAACTCAAAGATTTACAATATATTATTTTTAAGAACCCAATATGTAACAATGATCCAAGATGTAACAACAACCTGAAACCAAATGTAACAATTGGTCAATAATGTAACAAAAGTGCTGAACCCAGAATGTAATAACTGACCCAAAACATGAAGAGTTATTACATTCTGGGTTTTATTACATTTTTTATTGAATTTCAGGTCATACTAATATATTAGGCTCTAAACATCATTTAAACCATTGAGTACCCACCTGAAAGACAGTCACAGCTGTTACTTATTAAATATGTAATAAAACTCAAATATGTAATAACTGGTCAATAATGTAACAGATTCTGAGCTCAAAATGCGGGTTGGAAAGAACATTTTCATAAACATCGTGACCTATGTGAGCCTTTAGCTTGTGCTCTATCACTCTCCTGATTAACTTTTTTCTGCTCTTCTTTACCTTTTCTGTCAGATAGTCAAGCTTCAGTGTCCGCTGTTACTACTGAATAAATTACAGAAATAGTTTTCAGCAGAGAAAAACACTGATCTGTCTTTTCACGGTCAAACTTTGTAAACTGGCCTGGTGTTGTTGTAATTCATTCTGGCCCTGTCTGACCCAATCAGGAAGCTGAGAAATAGCATCTAGGAATAGTCTTTTTTTGCACTAATAATCACATTTCAAATTGTGGATTATGGCATATATATCTAGATATGAGACTTTTACAAGATCAATTAGAAAGAACTTTAAATAATTCACTGTCCTTGATGTTATGCAAGTGCACTGATGAAAGAAGTTATTTGTTATGAAGTATCATCCCGAAGGATATTCAAGATATTTTATTTCTAAGCTTGATAACAGAGGTTTTTTTGGTTGTACCAGGCAACTCAGTGTGCTGTAGAAATCAATGTTTTCTGACAATTTTCAGGTCACTTAGTTTAAAATAATTTTGAATTTCATTGTGACAGTGTAGTAGATCGCTAAAATAACATTCAGAGAAACTTTTTGTGCAATCTCTCACTTTTTATTTGAAGCATTGATTGTGCCAGTTGACATTCTGTTTGGTTGTGTGATTTCTGAAGAAGCAATCAAGTTATAAATATAAGGTGATTAACTGTGATGTTTTAATTGGAGAGTAAAAAATGTGTTTTGCCATTTTTTTAAATCAGTAAATTTGAAGACAAATTGATAATAAGTATATTCTAGTAGTAAAGACATCTCTTTGATTACAGGGATTCACAAAAAAAATATTTCGACAAGTGCAATTTACTGTTAATTTGCCTGTGGATACAGTGTTGTTAAGCTTTCTGTAGTTGCACAAGAAACACTTTAAAGTCATAAAAATACCCAGAGAATAGAATTCTGCTATCATTAGAGTTATCGCAGCTAAAAAATCATTTTGTTTGAATGGTGCTTATTCATATGCCCTGAAGAGGTTTATCTTCAATTAAGCTTTTGATTGCTTTAAAAAAATGTTTATCTGTTTGTGCACCACCACTGTGTCATGAGAAATAACTGTTTAAAAAAGAACTTTCCACAGATGTAAGATTATTGCATCATATTATAGATCACATGGATTTGATGTGTCAGATTTTATTCTGAATAAGAAGGTATCATTTAAAAGAGGGTGATTTATGTGTGGGATGAGAAAGGCAGGATCCCTGTAAATGTAGAATGCAGATATTTTATGTGACATGAAAGAGACTAAAAGCTGAAAATCTGTGCTTTGATTTTGACAGATTCTTTCTTTAATCTGTCCCTTTAAGACTCAGACTTTATGGAATTGTGATGCTAAATCTCTCTACAGCCACACTGGAGATCACGAGACTCAGTTTGAAGAACTGAATTAATAGGACAACTAACTGTGGGGGGCCCTAACATCTGCTGGAAGATTATAGGGTTAAGCGCTCTGAGCAGCTACGCCCTTTTAAGCAGGCTGACCACACTGATGTAAGGTCTGTGGAGGAGGACTCAAAATATTTCTCAACGGGAAGAGAAGTCTGTTTCTCGATTTTCAGACTCTGCTCTGTCCATGAGGAAAGCTGCACAGGAAATCACTCTCCATCGTGATTCATCTGGTCCCCATTTTAGTTGAGCTATGCCGCCTCTGTCATTTCTGTTGTGCTGTGTCATGGATTCCTCCAGGAATACAATGTGACATGTGACTGAGGTGGCTCCAGCTCAAACAACCTGGAGAAAACTCTGTGTGTGAGTGTGTGTGAGACTTGGAAGCTGATTGAGGGCGGCCTCTTCGCCTAGTAGAAACCCAAACAAGAGAATCATTCCCACGCAATGTAAGCCTCACTGCAGAGTTGTCGTGTCCATTTGTTCTGCTCTACTTTGTATGTAGGTCGTCTGTAGTGGACCAGGGATGCAGCACAAAGGCAGCTGAATTAGATGGTATTTTTACTCTGTAATTATTGGCTTCGTATGGGCCTAATTTACATAGCTTGTGGTTGAACCCTTCTAACCCTTTTTGCACTGTATCCTTGAAAGTATAAACCAATTTTCAGCTTGACAAAACAGTGAACAACTTGTATCTGCTATCATTTAATCTGAATTCTGAGGCTGTATCAAACATTTTCTTTCATCTATGTATTTGCACCTGCACTATATATCTAGAATTATGGAGACAAATCCCTTTAAAAGCCAAAAAACATCATTGACTAAATAAGTACATATCCTTCCATTTGAACACCTCCCCTCATATTGGACATGCAACTTATCACATCGTCTTAGTTGTGCTCAAACACACTTTGAATGCTCAACTCAAAGTATTAAATAATCAGGCCATGGTGTGGATAACCTCTGTGATTTATAGAACATTCTGGTATCTTCTCTGCCATAGTCACCTCTAGAGGGCAGTGTGTCGACATTGAAGCCCAACGGATTCATCAACTGCAATTCTCTCCCTCTGACAAGTGAACAACATCAAAGTGACAACACCTCACACTCTTTGCAAGTGGAAACACCCGCTGCACTGTGCAGAAAAAAGCCCTCAGGTTTCCTTTAGCTAAACGATGAAAGACATGCACATCCTGCCTCTATTATGACACCCAGTGGTAAGTTGGAGACCTGAGACTTGCTTTTTGAGAAGTCGGACAGAGAGAGAGAGAGAGAGTTCAAAAAGTGTGACTCAAAGGCTCCAAAAATAATGAGACCTAAAGTGGGGCATCATATTTATTTTGACAATATTACTTTTTTCTTTTTTTCAAACACTATACACCAATGGTACTCAACCCTGCTTGACCAAAGAGCCAAATTGCTGAAATCTTTACAAGAGAAACAATCAAAATGAAGAAAAGTGTCAAAAACAGCAAGAAAGAGCAATAGGAATAAGTTAAAGGTGGCAAAAATGGTCAAAAAGCCGCAAAAATGGATGAAAAGGGATGAAAATTGGGAGAACACTTGGAAAATTGTCAGAAAGTAGCAAAACTTCTCAGAGGCCTGATATTTCTGTTTAAAAGATTTTTTTTTATTGATCTTATGTAATGTTCTAATTTTCTGAGACACTGAATCCTGGGTTTTCACTATCTGTAAGCATTTATCGTCAACATCTTAAGAAATAAAGGCTGGAAAGGGTCACCCTATGTATAATGAGTCTCTATAAAGTGACTTATTATATTTAAGATGTACCTGTATGTGCAAACAGTTTCTTTTTTGGATCTTTTTTTTTTTTTCCTTAAATCCTGCTTTTCTTCCTCATGCTTGTGTTTTCCTTATTGCAAACCAGAATAACAATACAAAAAATATCATCCCCTTTAATGTAGAAATAGATATCAACAACATATGAGATGAGGAACCTAAAAAATAAAGGCACAATAAATCCCTATTGGATTATTTTTGAAAATTGTTCAGCCTTGATTGCAAGCACCACCCTGTTAAGAACTTGAAACTGTTGTTTTCAAAAGTGAAAGTGAATCAGAATGAAACTCCCTCTTTATGTGAAAGTGATTTGTAGTCAACAGATGAACTGTCACAGTGTTTACATGACTGAACAAACATGACCAATGTTTATTTCTTACACATAAGTCTCTGGTGTGGTGTGTCACTGCTGATTTTTTGTGCTTATCACATCTGGGGTATTCAGATATTTTCCAGTATCTATTCCTATCACAGATCAGTTCAGCACTGGAGCAAACTTTTGTCTGTGCGTTCACTTTAAAACATTGACCGGCTAGTCTCACTGTCCTGGTTTCCCCAATGATGAGTGATAATCAATGAGGATATCCAGAGCAAACATAATCTCCCGGGACGAACTTAATCCACAGAGATTGTTTGGATTTTTTTTTTTTTACATGTGGAATTTCATGAAGATGCTTTTACTGCTTTTGACACATTAACTACAGCTACAGATGAGCTTATGGCTCTGCTGTGAAACACTGTAAAGAGTAAGAGTTGAACCAACGATCACATGCATCTGCGTGACAGAAGAAGCATCAACAACAGAATCATCTGAGTGAGTTTTTGTGTTTCTGAAACCCCTTTATGTGGAAAATTTATGCTATTACTGCTTTTTATCTACACTTACAATCAAACATTGTATGGATGTACACCAGCTCTGCCCCTCCCCCCAAGTGTGTTGCATGTGCGTAATGTATTGTGTGTTTAAGGGCAGCAATGGCAGCTGATCTGGACGTGGTGAACCTGGTTATCATTGCGGGGGGGACTCTGGCTCTTCCCATCCTGGCTTTTGTTGCTTCTTTTCTTCTCTGGCCCTCTGCCCTCATTAAAGTCTATTACTGGTGAGCTCAGTAACTGTGATATCCTGCATGTTGCTTCATATCTTAAATTCATCTTTTGAGAGGGCGATAGATGAGACAGAAAAATACTTTAACTACAAATATGGAACAGACTGGACTGGGTTCATGTTCTATGTCATTTAATAATGGACACTGAAGCTTGACTACCTGACAGAAAAGAGACAGGGGAGCAGAAGAAAAGCTAAACTTAAGAGCGATTGAACACAAGCCAAAGGCTAAAACAAGAACTCAAGGCTTAAACGCTATGGATATGACAAATGTATCGAGCTACTAAATGGTACAAAGGTTTCTTTTTTGTCACGTTTCAAACAACAGTGCTTTGTAATTTTTGTTGAATACCAAAGGACTTGCTGCAATCCACTTCATACAGTTTCCCCTTGAAAAGTCCCTGTCAATCTCCTGTTAAGATATTTTGGTCAGTGATGAATTTTTTGCTCCATCCAATGACGTTTTTTTTTTTTAACCAATTGAATAATTTACTGATGTTGACCCCTTTGAGGCAGTTACAGGCATTAAAAATGACCACAAAGAGAGCTTTTTTTTTCTTTTATATCAGTCTGTTTCATAACCAGTTAAAAACTCCTCACAGGGGCTTTAATCTATCTTCCACAAAAACATCAGCCTAGTCTTGGAACTCAGGCTGTTTTCACACAACACTGATAAGTGCATACACACAACAGGAAAAGAAAGTGTTAACTTAAAAGTCCCTTTTGTCCCAACTTGTCATCAGAGAGGGTTACAACAACATTACTAGTTTGTGTCTGCTCCCTGATGCTAACATTGAAACTGCTTTGTGAAGAAACTGTTTGCAGCCAGTTTAAAGTGGAGCGATGAGATGCTCTTTTTGTGTCCTCAAAGACAGTGGTGTAGTGTTTCATTGAGGCTGACTCAAAATGTTATATTGAAGTTTGACTAATTTGACTACCTTGAACATAAACTCAATGAAGGCACAAGTCATCTAATCTATTCCCTTCTAGCTTTCATGTCGTCGTCTTTCTGTGAATCAGCTCAAACATCCTGCTCCTTTTCAGGTACTGGAGAAGGACTCTGGGCCTGCAGGTGCACTATGCAGACTGTGGAGGTTATCGTTTCTGTTATTCCTACAGAGGGAGGCCCGGGTTGAGGCCGTCCATTTTGATGCTGCACGGTTTCTCTGCTCACAAAGACACATGGCTCACTGTCGTCAAGGTCAGGCAGTCTGAAACCTTTTATTGCTTTAGGCCTGCGAAGATAACAGACTTTGCTGGATGATAATTTATTGCCGATGAAAAATAATATGGTCAAATTCTTTTTGAGACCAAATTAACCTCCAGTGTACTAATAATTATCATAATAATACACTTAAACCCTTTCAAACGCAATGCACTTCAGTTTTTTATAAGATTTTTAACCATTGTAATTGGACTGTCAAGAACTTTTGAATATCTGAAATGAATAAAACAACAGAAACACCATCAACTGCAGTTAATTAACTGTTTTCAACTATATTAAAGGGTGACATTTCTTTTGGGATATTACAAACAACAATTTCTGTGAATACACACCACTGCCCTTTTGCCTTTGTATTTACTTTGTTGACTAAATACCTCAGCGAGTGTTGACTGTGGGGATGAAGACTCTGCATCTTTAAGCTCAACAATGCAAAACCTGGACATTTTAGGAAACTAATTCAGTCTGCGAAGGAATCATTTGGGTGCACATGGATTATAAGGACTCATGGGAAAATAAATATTCAAATGACAATAAAAAATTATCACCAATTTATACATGTTTAAAATGAGATATAATACTTGTAAAGATAACTCTCAGTGTATGTGTTGGTTTCCCTCTGTTGAGTTGTGGTGTCTTTGTTGACTTTTGGAACTACTTGGAAGTCAGAACCATTAAATTTGGAAAAGTTAAACTGATCAGATCTGGGATACATTCATTCAGATTATTCTAAGGCGAGAATTCAAATACGTTTTCTTTTTTTTTTTAAATTACTTACGCAAAATATTTTGTGATTCCTGCATTTCAATGTGTATGACTTAGTGAAGTATGCAGATGTATTTCCTGGCTTTCATTATAATATGAACAGAACTTTCTCTTGTCTTTCAATCCCTCTGTTCCTTCAGTATCTACCCAAACATCTGCACATTATCTGTGTGGATATGCCCGGCCATGAGGGGACAACACGCACCAACTCAGAGGATTACTCTATTCAGGGGCAGGTCAGAAGGATTCATCAGGTACTGAGTGATGGAGTACTGTATGTGTATGTGTATATATACATGTGAAACCAAAGTGTCACACTAAAAGTCTGCTGTTTGTTTGTAGTTTGTGGAAACACTACGACTCAACAGGAAACCTTTCCATCTCGTTGGGACCGCCATGGGGGGAAACATAGCAGGGGTTTACGCCGCCTGGTATCCCGCAGAGATCTGTAGCATGACTCTCATTTGTCCAGATGGTCAGTCACTTTGTATGCAAGTGTGTTACAGTGATACCCCAAAAAAGTAAAAAGCATGGATGTGTGTGTATGTAATATAACCAATGAAAAACAACACTTGTATATTGTGAGTTTCTGTAACTACTCATTTTATCTTGCAGGCATAAGACACCCATGTGAGACCAAATTTGACAATCATCTGCAGGATCTGGAGCACAGCCATTACACATTGAACATCCCACTGATCCCAACCACACCTGAAGAGATGGAAGACATGTTCAGACTCTGTTCTCACGTTCGCTTTAAAATCCCACAGCAGGTCAGATCTTAACTTCAAACAAAATTAGCAGAGATTTCACTTTCATGCACTGACATCCTCTGACAATCATAGGCAAAGTTACTCATAATAGTCCAATTAACATTATGTCACAAAATGTTCTTTCCGTTCTTTAGATACTGCAGGGATTGGTGGATGTCCGGCAGCCTCATAACACATTTTACCAAGAAGGTTAGACCACTGAAGTTCAGAAAAACTAAATAATTTTCTTTAAAGAATACAGTACAACCCACCTGACCTGCAGTTCCAGTAAGTTTGTTCCTGTTTTTTAGTATTTATGGAGATTGTTGGTGAGGAATCAAGATATGCCTTACAGGAGCATCTGCATCTCATCACTGCACCTTTACAAGTGATATGGGGCAAACAAGATCAGGTAAAGTTTCACTTATTCAGTGACTCAGCAAAGCCTACGCAGATACTAAGAGGATTACCAGGTGCCTTTCCCTGTTAATTTAATCTTGAACGTCCTGGTGCTGCACCAACTTTTAAGCTCAATGTTAGCTGGGGTTTCTTTGTCTAACTGATGTGTTCTGGGAGCCTGCAGGCACATACCAGGGCCCAACGATTTGCAAAACCAATCTAATGAAGATTATTTTTTCCTATATTGCAATCGCAATTCATTATACAATCATTTTCAGGGTCCCCCACTTATGTGTTTCTGAAGCAGGTGATCGCCTTATTTTTTGTTATTCTTGTTTTGACTAAGAAAAACATATACATGTGGGAGAAAAGTAGGATTTTTGTTTAAAAAATGCTTGCTGAACAAGTAAATCATAAAATTATAATATTTTTGGTCACTTGTTTCAAAAGTGATACCAAAATATTATATAGACCCTTTATAAACACAGGGAGTTGTCTTGCCTTTCTTTCTTGAAATGTTGATGATTATGGCTTGCAGATAATGACACCTATAATTCTGTGTCTCAAAACAGGTACAACAGGTATTTCACCTAATTTTGCAATTAATTCCCCAGCCATAGCACATACCCATTCCTACATGATAACTGCCTGGTATTTTCTGTCTTGTGTAGGTGGTGGATGTTTCTGGAGCTTCAGTTATCTCTGAGGTTATACATGGATGCAGGGTGGACCTGCTGGAGAACTGTGGCCACTCTGTGGTGATGGAGAGGCCTTGTCGGACAGCCAAACTCATCTTAGAGTTCATCATCCAGCAGCAGGATGCCCTCGGAGGCACAAAGAAATCTTCCTAAAGACTTTTACTAGTGTGACCAAACATCCACTTTTGCCTAAACATGTCCTCCTGTTTGGTCATAAAATTATTTCTGGGGGCTTTATAAAATTCCCCAAATGTCTGGGTTTTCCTCAGCTTGTTTGACAGGCCATTGATATTTGTAATAAAGCACAAGATGTTGGGTATATACAAAACATGGTCTGGCTGCTTGAGCTGTGCTCAGACAGAAAATGGTGAAGTGAAAATGCACTTTTATAGATGTACTGCAGATATATGGTATTACCCCTCTTTTTGTTGTGACTATGACCAGTGTTGAGAATTTTTAATGGCCCAAATTAGGTCATATTTTGGTATTAAGAGTTGAAATATTAGGCTTTAAAGTAAAAATGCTGACATAAAAGTCAAAGTTGTTGGCTAGATATTCAAAATTTTGGGATAAAAGGTCAAAATCATGTGGAAAAGGTCAAAATTATGAGGAACAAAGGTAACAAAATTTTGAGATTAAACACAAAATTGCTGGCAAAAGGCAAAGTTGTGAGATAAATATTCAAAAGAATAAAAAAGGTTGAAATATTCAAAATTAAAAAGTAAAACTTTTGGGATCAGAAGTCTAAAATTTTGAGATTAAAAGTTTTAATAATATTATTAGGGAAAAAATGTCAAAAGTTTACAATAAAGGTCAAATTTGAGCTATAAAGTCAAAATTTTGACCCCCCCTTAGTTTTGACTTTTTCTCAATAATTTGAATTTTTGATTAAGAATTTTAGCTTCACACAGAAAAAAAAATCTCAACAAAGCCAGTTTTCATTTTTATACTATTAACTTAAGGAAATGGAAATCTATAAAATATTTACGTCAATGTAATAGATTTTTACACTTCAAATAGAAAAGGAGTGTTTCAGATAAATGTAAGCTACTTTGAAGTCTTTAATCTATGGGTATTTTTGCAGTATCTCCAAGAGGCCGGATAGGATTTTCAGGATATGGTCACTCTACTTTTACACCATTGTTGTCATGCTTCACTTGGTCTTAGTACATGATATGCACACATAGACACACATATGCCCAAACTTTAAACTGTGAAATAATTTTTTTCTTCTACCAGCATTTATTTGTCAACAACTAAACCATTTTTATTTGCAATGTAATCTTTATCAGAATAATAATAAAAGTCCCATGCATTAACCCTTATGTGAGGCTGTTAGTAATGTATTCATGCAGAGGTGCCTGTGCTTGCAGCAGCACCTCCTCCTCCTCCTCCTCCTCCTCCTCCTCCTCCTCCTCCCTGGGTCTGTGCGCAGTTTTGCTGCAGCCTGAAGCCGAGCACAGCTGTCTGACCAGCGGCAAACATCACTGTCTGTAGCCGCTTCGTTTAATGCTCCCAGTTTGCAGCAGATCTTGTTCTAAAAAGATAAAAGTGAGGAAGAAAGTGTGCTGGTAAGGCTTTGTTTTGACCCCTCTGTTATTTTAAGTGGCCTGGGTTTGGATCAACGTTGTAGTAACAGCAGCGAGCGTCAACGTCTCGTGCACGGCTAAGGTTCATTAGCTCGCTAGTTAGCATTTAGCTACATTTCCACTGTGCTAATCGCATTGAATTTAAACTCTGATCACCTCAATAGGTCTCGATTTACAACTTTATAAAACAGTCAGGCTTTGCAAATGCACTTCCTTGCTCGCAGTTCGGGCTTCTCAGTCAGTCTGCTTCATATTTTCCTCAAACAAGAGTGAAGTGGACTGAGGTGAAATGGCTACTTTTAATACCACATAGCTGTTAATCAAACGTGAGCTACATTCACGCGCCTTTACTCACTTTATACCGAAAATGTTGCTTTAACTTCACGTAAACTAACATGAAATAAATGTTTTGTGTCCATTCAGTGGTGCCAGCTTTCACTTTCGGGAAAGAGGCGTCACTGCTCTTATGTCCTGTCTAACATCCCTGCTAAAAGACTGAAGTGGCTTTCATGACTCAGGGGACAGGAGTTAACAAAACTGTGTAATTTAACCCTCTGATTGGCTTCAAATTTACTCTGCACTGTCTGTTCTTACTGCTTATAAAGTACAAGATAAAATTTCCCCATCACTTTTTAAAATTCTCCTTCATAGTGATGATGTTTCCAACATATTCACGTACATTTAACAACTACCCTTGTCATATATCGCATGAAATACCTTATTTACACACAAGTATGACTAGTTTTTGAGTTGAAAAGACTAGAAACTTTAATTTTTTTTCACTAAGGTTATCAGGGGTACACATGTTGATGTACTATCAAAGTGTAGACAGGATACTGTTTTGAAACTAGAGCTGAAAGATATATCATTATCATATCGATATTGAGAAATGAGAATTCAAGATATTAATACTCCAATATTGAAGACATCAATTCTGTTGATTTCCCCACCTCACCCAGTCGCATGATTATTGGTGACTTTCTGTTAATGTTGATGAATGACAGTGAGCTCTAATCAATTAACCCCACTTTCCACATCTTGTGTTAATATAATGCTTTTACTATTCTGAAGAATAATTGGTCCTCACCAAACCCTGTGTCATATTGTATCATATTGATATCTAGATATCTGGTATTAATATCGAGATATGAAATTTTGTCCATATCATTCAGCCCTATTTGAAACATCAGGGTTTTTTTTTTTACATTACGCCTAATTTAACAAAAAGAGTCATGACTAAATTTATATGCTAATAATATAGCATGGAATCATCCATGTCATTTTCAAGCAATTCTATGAAAGCAAACCAAAGTTTTGACGAAATAACTTTTGTAATTAGGTCAAATTAACCCAAAGACACCTTGAGGGTTAAGTAGATCTTCTGGACCATAAATCGTCTTAACTTTCATCAGAAATTTGCAAGTTTTCTCTAAAAATTGCGCAACTTGGAGCAAACAGAATGGTAATATCTTTTGTCAGAGGCTTGACATGAAGACCACACACCTGCTTTGTTAGTTTAAAACCCCATTGCAGACATCGCCTTGTAAGTAAATAGCGGCCAGGTAGATCTTGATTGCTCTTGCAGTTCAAGTTATCATGTTTGCCTGAGTCTATGATAAACCTTTTACTGCATATTGTTTTTACAGCTCATGTAAATGTGACTGTTTTCACAGGTGAAATTGCAGTAAGCCCAAACCATATCTGTTGCCTCTCTACTTTGGTTCTGACCAAGTGGGTATTGTTCTACAAATGGATAATGGAGACTGGGGCCATAGGGTAAGAGGTGGATTGCAGTAAGACAGAGTGAGAGTTATGTCAGATGTTTCTCTCTGATTCCAAATCCATTTTTAAGTTGAGTTTCACCAGGTATTAAAAGATAGAAATGTAGTATTTTTCACATAGTTATCAACTCCATGAAGGTTGGCACATGACATTTTTAAAACACATTTCTGTGTTGTAAAACTATCAAATAACACTGTTCTACAAACCCTAAAAAAACTGAGGTGTGACTGCTGTACATCTGAACCCCAACGACTGTAAAATGCTGATGAAAGCTTATACTCATCACACAATAAAACAAAGCCTCATTCTCTGTTCTGCTTCCTTTGCCCTAGATGAGTACTCCTGTTACTTTAAATGTGGGAGGCCACCTTTACACCACCAGTTTATCAACTCTGCAGCGCTACCCAGACTCCATGCTGGGTGCAATGTTCAGGGGAGATTTCCCCACAACTCGGGACTCTAAGGGGAACTATTTCATAGATCGTGATGGGACGCTTTTCAGGTATATCCTGAACTTCCTCCGGACGTCTGAGCTTACCCTCCCCTTGGACTTCACAGAGACCGACCTCCTGAGGAAAGAAGCCGATTTCTACCAGATTGAGCCTCTGATCCAGTGCCTTAACGACCCCAAACCCCTGTACCCTCCTGATATATTCGAGCAGGTTGTTGAGCTCTCCAGCACACGAAAACTATCAAAGTACTCCAACCCTGTCGCCGTCATCATCACTCAGCTAACTATAACTACAAAAGTTCATGGCCTGCTTGAGGGTATTTCTAACAACTTCACTAAGTGGAACAAACACATGATGGACACCAGAGACTGCCAGGTGTCTTTCACCTTTGGACCATGTGACTATCATCAAGAGGTGTCTCTAAGGGTTCACCTAATGGACTACATCATGAAACAAGGCTTCACTATCCGCAACACACGTGTGCACCATATGAGCGAACGTGCCAATGAAAACACGGTGGAGCATCACTGGACTTTCTGCAGACCAGCTCACAAAGTTGAGGACTAAGTAACAGCAGAGTTGTTGTCGATGTTTGATTTGTCATCAACTCATTCAAATTCTGATTAAAAATGAACTGATCTATGTTTCACTGTTGAATCATAGGTAATATTATTTCCCCTTATCGTGATAAAAGTGGTGAAAGAGCCCAAGACTTCAATTGAATAAGACTGAAATCACTCAATTAATGAATATTTCAATTATTTATTGATTCACCAGTTCAAGCGCACTAGTGGTAACTCTTACATCAGAAATAAAGTGATTGTAAACAATGGTTCATGATTTGAGACTTGGTGCCTCCACACAAAGTGAACTCTTTGAAATGTAGCAATGTAAAGTCCGATCACAGTTTCAAGAAAAAATGGAAGGTTGAAGAATCGACCCCTTACAGAAGCTCTCTGTGTCATGATTTGGATCAGAGAAGACCAAGTTGAAGAACTTTTTAGGAGTCTTGAGTTGGCAGGAGTAGACTTTTTTTTGTGCAAGTAAATTATGATTATCCCTAGCTTAGTTTCTCTCTAGTGAGTTCACAGTACAACTTAAAATTAGTTATAGTCTTAGCTAGTCATGGTACTATTCCCTAAACCCAAGTCACTGTTGCATGTGTCCAGTCTTTATGTGATTGCTGTGTGTGCTTTGCAGTACCGTGTCCTACTTATCATGTCAGCAGTAACGTGTTTGGTCATCCCTGCCAAAATAAACCCATTTATGTGATTGTCACTCATTAATTTTGCTTCAGCATTTAACTTATCCGCTTTAACATCTTGTACTACAGCTTCTGCTTACTTCTTTTTCTCTCAAAAGATTGCTGTTTTCAAGTTGTTGGAAATTATGACAACTTTTAGACCATATTGTTGCAGCCATCTATTTATATGGTGTTCTTGTGTGCAACCCTGTGGCATTGTTTGGTTTCTATCATGCAACCAAGAGATAATTTGTTGAATCCAAAAGGCTAGGTTTAAAAAAAAAGAAGAAAAACCAGTTTTCTCCATCCAGAAGCTCATCACCAAAATTTAACCATCAATGGTCAATAGGGTCATTTGAATGGGTAAAGAAGCCCATTTCTGCCAGTTAAAAAATTGGCTTCATTGAGGTATACAGGAATATCTTTGCCCATATTAGGTTGAAGATTTGTCATAAAAAGTTAAATGTATGAAACAAAAAGTAAAATTTTGACTTTCAATTTTTTAATCTCAACATCTCAAAAGTTTGAATTTTCCCCTCAAAATTGTAAATAATCACAATTTTTTACATCATTATTATGACTTATCTAAAATTTTAACATTTTCCTCAAAAATAGACTTTTTCACATTTAAAAAAAAAAAAATCATCTTAAAATTTTGACTTTTTATCTCAAGTTCTGACATCCCAAAAAGTGGAGTTTTTATCTCAAAATTTTGACTTTTACCTCAAAGCTTTGACTTTTGGTCCAATAAATTACCAAGAAAAATTGGGCTTTTTTTCTCAAAATGTTGGCTTTGCATAGGCAAAAATAAAAAATTCTCAAGCTAAGTTTTCTTCTTTTTTTTCCCTAATTAGCAGAAATGGACTCCCAGAGATATGAAGTCATTGAGAGATTATTTATATTCTCTTTGTCTTCACTGGCCAAAATTGGCTTCTATATCTCTATTTTCTACTTTTAGGATAATTTTAAAATTAAGCACCTCCAACACTGCCCTCTTACATTAACAAAGACATGAGG
Source organism: Thalassoma bifasciatum (assembly GCA_008086565.1). Lineage (NCBI taxonomy): Eukaryota > Metazoa > Chordata > Actinopteri > Labriformes > Labridae > Thalassoma > Thalassoma bifasciatum. Next base: position 33,580 of record RPOG01003145.1, on the reverse strand, counting down.
CGGTGCTTATGCAGGGAGGTGGACAAAAACGTGTTTTGTTCACCTGTTTTTCAAAGAGCAGCATCAACTTACCCGGATGTTTCATTCTTTTCCGGGTGCGTTTGTTATGTTGTCCAACGCAGAACGGTCTCCGCTGTTGTCTCACTTTGAACGCGCTTCTAACCCTTCGCCTCGCGCCGTGGAACAAAGCGAGTGCTCCCTGAAGTGTCCTGTAGCTCATGTAACGTGTGAAGGACTAAACTAAAGGACGTGCTAACCGGTTAGCCTCCAGTGCTGAATGACTCCCACATCGCTGCGTTAGGATCATGTTTTACAAAAGTAAAAACCTGAGCTATTTTCTGAGCCTTGTGCCGGGTCGAGCTCGTCTTGGGCCGTACAGGTTTCTTCCTGTTTTCTTTTGCATCGGAGGCGTAATGGAGTGGATCATGATCAACGTGAGGATAGGAAAAGAGACTTTTTGTAAGTGTGTCTCAATAATCAGCTTTTGTTTCTCCTTCACATAAACCAGTGACGTCAGTGTGACAGTCCAAAGTGACATTATTTGATGACATAGCCTTATAGACATTTTACAAATAGTGTTTTTGAAATAATATCTCTTGCTACCTTCCTAATTTTTATGCAACGTAAAAATACCTTGTCACAACTCACTAAATTTGACATGCATTCGTCCACTTGTAGGTATGTGCTTGCTTGCACACAACTTTTTGACGCATCTCTTAAGTTAGATTTCAAACGTGCAACTTAATTTTTAACCCTCTGATGCATGAATAAGAAGGTCAGTGTCAGGATTTTTCCCTTGAGTGTTTTTATTTGTCTGAAGGCATGAAAAAAAGTTTTCCTTTTTTTTTCCTTTGGAATATTTGTTATTGAGCATTCAACATAAAACAATGTGAACTTAATGTAAATATGACTTTTTTTTGTTTGACTTTTTTATTTATTTGGTTATTTCATGAATAATCTTTTTTCGATGCTTTGCTTAACATTTTAACTCTCTTTCATCCACTTTCAACACTAAATAATTTATAGTTTATAAGCTTTTTCACCCTCAAATGTTTGTCTTTTCAGGCCCGAAGACTAAAAATATCCTGACACAGGCGAATATGAATTTCCACCACATGAACCATTGAATTTTAGAGTAAATAACTTTTAAATAAGTGTCCACTTCAGTGACCACTATGCACCACAGGGTTAATATCTTACAGCGACCAATATGCAAATTATGAGGTTAGGAAAGATTAAAAACCCGTTTCAATGACGGTAAAGTAGCTTTGACCCATTAAAGTTAATGTTTGTTTTGTTCAGATACTAAAATTCAAGTAAAACCTTTTATTTGCAATCTCCTCTTAATCAGATATTTTTTTATTTACAGTATCTTAACAATTTACATAGGATCTTATTACAAAAATCTAAAACATACCAGCAGTGATCTATAGCTTGGCTCCCAGTCCAGACTTGACTGTAAAGGAAGTAAAATAGTCATTTTATCAGTCTTATACAAAAAAAAAATTTCTACTGTTCATGGGCTTATGAGGTCTAGGATGATTCGCTTGTGTCCGGCTTTGATTCTTATATGATTTTTTTGGTGCAGATTCTATTTAAATTGTAATTCTACAATTTTGGTCATTTTTGCAATTTTCAGTTCGCTTTTCAAACACCAGTGAAAAAGATATTTCACCAAAAAGTTCAAATGTATGTGAGTCTGTTTTTAAGAAGAGACAGCAGCAATACATTAGAATCTGCTGTTCATACTCTCATTTCAAATGTCTGATTTGAAGAGTGAAATTAAGCATTTACATTTTAAAAATAAAAGATTATTTGACTCAAAAATTGTTAAACAAAATATCCTGAAATTTAGGTGAAATTTTGTGTCTCTCTCCTAGGGTTTATCACCTCTGGTAGAAGAGTAAATGTAACCACACAATTACAAAAGTTGAAATCACCCTGCATCTAAAGCTGTATGGCACAGTACTTACTTCTTTTAAGATTATAATCAACTCCTACAAAAAGCAACTTGCTTGAAGTAAAGAAAAGCGTTACAAGGACCCTCCTGTGATATCTATAAACCGTATGTAAAAATGCAAAAGTAGTATATTTGCAACCCAAGAATGCCAGGCTTTTACCCAAACTATAAATAATGTGTAAGTACTTGTGTGTTAAACAGATATCTTCAGGAATCGTGTTGTTTTCCATTGACCTGGGCCCATTATTTATTGCATTTGTCAGCCTCCAATTTTCAACAGTTTAGCTCAAACAGTACCTTATCCCAGACTTCAAAGTAAGTTGTGAAATGGTCGTCAAGTTGATTTAGAGAAGTATTTCCCATTAAAATCTAAGGGGTTGGAATTACTCAGTGAAAAATAAAGAGGAAAACAAAGTGAGAATAAGGACCTAAAATATAGCACTTGAGGACAGCCCTTCAGTCACACATCACATTCTTCATGTTAAATTGATATGCGTGACACCGAACACCTTAGGGGATTAGCCATGCTTCTGGGTGAAATGAGCAAAGGAGCTAGCATGTGTTTTTGCTCTCACTGAACCCAAATCTCTTTATATCCAGATGTGCTCATACGTGCTTTTTCAGAAGGACTGACTGGACTCAAAGCCAGTGTTGAATAGAAGAAAAAAAATTACACTGCATATTTTCCTGGTAATCTGAGGCCATTTAAGGATATGGAAAATGTTTTCCTCTACAGACACAAATTTCTAGTTTTCTTCCAAGCCACAGGCTCTCTTTACTTAGTCCAGATTTGTGAAATATCTGGAATATAACTCAGAGGCTCTGTTTGCATAAGAAATTGTCAATCTAACATGTCACCTGCAGAAAAGCACGAGTGGAAAGAATTTGTTTTGGCCTGAATTTGTATTTTTTTGTGAAAATTCTGACACTAGTTTACCCAAATGAAACCCACTAAATGTTCTTTACACCTGTTAACCTTGCTGGCTAACTGTCCTGGCTTATTGGGACAACTGGATTGGAGCGAGCAATCGTTAATGTTATTAAGAACACCTGTGCCATCCACCATATGTTCCCAGCTTGGCTCACTGCACCTTTAACTGCATCACTGCTGCCTGTATCTCTCATATCCCAACTCAGTCTTTTTTTTCTTCTTCTTCTTCCCAGATGATGTTTACAGAAGAAAAAAGTCAGAGCGGGAGTACCAGCAAAAGATTACAGACAGTTTTAGGGCGCAGAATGAGACTGCAGCTAAGTGAACACTGGTCTGGTTTCATTCTGGACTTCAAACGTCTACTCAAGAGACTTGATCTGGGACTTTTGACTCCTGAGTTGTCAGACAAGCAGAAGTGGACGCCTTGGCAACAACAACAACAACAACGGCAGATATAAATGTTGTGAAGAGTGAGACTCTGATATCGCTTCAAGCATGCAGGCTTTATTATTACTATTACCTTTAAGAAACAAGACCAGGGATGATACCACTGGTGTGCAATTAAATGAAATTTTGTTATGTTGCATGTAATAAGAAATACACAAAGTAATACCTGCAAAAAAAACAGCAACACTGGAACAACACATATGAAACTGGTTTTATGCTCTGCAATAACATGATTTTTGCATTATTGAGAAATAATGTTAGGTCATAAGCTGTAAGGCAGATTTGAGAATATAAAATGTACCATAACAGTATTTAACAACAAATGGGTTCTTGACTTTTTGGATACATCCTTCATTTTGTGACCCACATGACAAAGGCATGCTCTTCTCAGTTGTATCAGCCGATGGGAAGAGACTCCAGACAGATGAAGCTTTCAGGGTGACTGGATAACTGGATGGGGTTCCCGTCTAGTCTCACCTCATACATGTTGGTCCTTATGTAGTGGCTGGAGTTTCCTTGGCAGAACGTCTCATCTGTTATCGTAGCGATCTTGTTGTTCTGCAGAACACACACGAGCACGATAAAGGAAAGAAAACTGGACCATCACCGATCTACTTCTGTCCATGCAAAAACAAATCCTTTCATAAACTTCTCAGATCAGTTCTTCCATTTAAGCGCATTAAAAATGAACCTACATGGAAATGCACGACATGAAGAGACTCTGGAAGTTGAGGTACTGCTGTCAGCTCATTGTTTCCAAGGTAAAGATATGCCAATTTTGTGAGTTTCTGAAACAACAAAACACTTGGAGCAGACTGTTTGCTTTGTCACTCATATAATTGAAATATGTGCTGTGTCTTAAAATAAAATTCACACATATAAGTGCTTGCTTACCTTAAAAGCATTTGCCTTCACCCCCTGGGTTCTAAGCCTGTTGAAATTAGCGTTGAATGACACCAGGTTGGTAGGCAGCACAGGGAGCTTAGTCAATCTGTTTTCTGCAAGAGAGAGCTCTTCCAGATTGGAGAGTTTTGAAAATGCTCCATCTTCAATCACAGAGATGAGATTTCCAGTGAGGTCAATCCTCCTTAACGTGACTAAAGGGGAGAGGAGAGAGACGGTTTTCAAGATAATCTTTGTGAAGTTATTGTCTATTATTGAGACGACTTTTATTACCCATGTCTGCAAAGTCTCTGTTGCTTATTTTAGTGATATTGTTGAAGCGTGCATAAAGATATGCTGTTTCTTTTGGCAGTGGTGGGACGGCTGTCATTTCAGGGGACACCTCCTCACAGTAAACAGATCCGCTCAGGCAAACACATAGCAGACATGTTGGAAGCTCTGCAGAGATTACGACAAATTTTGTCATATATTTCTAAAGAATTGACAAAATCTGTAATGTTTACCATTAGGATTCAGATGCACCACAGTTTCAACAAGGACACTTGATCAGCCCAATTATTACATAATATTGGCTTTAGCTACATTCACAAATATGTGAAAGAAAGCCTCTACTAGTGTTGCATAATCAACATCGAAACAGAAAACTTTCTGTATAAAAAATCTTACCCTTTGCTTCTTGGTCACTCTCATAATCTGGTATGTTAATAATGTTATTCTGTAATAAGAATACAATTGTGGTTACATTACTGTTTCTGTGGAGTCAAGACATCCACGTTTATTTTCACTTACTTATTAAACGGATTCAAAAACCTCAGCATATATTCTTACCGTACTTTTCCTTTGTTCGAAGTGTTCATCTTTTGCTGCAGAAATCATAATACATGGGAGCAAAACAGATGTGAAAATTAGAGTCTTTAAGTGCATCATTGTGTCCTGGTTGCTGGTGAGAGAAGAGAGTGCTGCCTGCTGGGCTGGAATCTGAGGTGCATGTGAGCAGGAGAATTTTTCCATCCAGTTTTAGTAAAGCTGCCAGTATACTGCTGAGTAAGAAAAGGGAACACATTTTAACTCAGTACTTGCTGTGTTTTTGCTCCAACCATTGCTAAGGACTATTGGAAAGACTATTTGCTGTACTAAAGCAAAAATGCTGGTGCCGAATAGAGCCAAATAAGCTCAAAGTGGCATCTAAATTATTGGTTACAGACAAATGGTCAGGCAAACATGACAGACTTTCTCTTAAAGGTTACTTTGAGTGACAGGGGAATGTTGTTATTGGAAAAAAAGAGAGTTGCAGAGTTTCTGTGATTAATGTGGAAAAAATGAGGACTTCTAAAATGCATGCATGCAAAATAAAGAAGTTTAAGCAGTCATTTCATTTTGCCAAGTCCTGCTCGATAAGAAGTGATTACTATAAAGTAAATACTACTTCTAAAGGGTATTTTATCTTTGATTTGTCATTTTATCTTTTTAAAACCAATGCATTCAAGAAGTCTGCACTACCAACACATCCCTTTATTCATTTCCTGAGTTATGAATGCTTTGACATTTGCTAACTAAACAGTGAAACTAAATGTGAAATCAATGACAAGTCAAGTTTTGGGGACTCAAAGTTGCCCCTTTTGCCCCCTTTTTTAGAAGAAATGTTCCTCTTCTTATGCCCTATCTGAGAAGACACAGGTTCAAATAAGAAATATAAAACAACAACAAACAGAACAGTATACGTTTCCCCTTCATAGAGAGATAGTATAACCACCAGTCCTTCTCAGCATAGTCTCTTCCAGCCATCAACTCTGCAACAAAGGAGATTTGAGCACTTGAATGGTAAGTTGATCACTTTATTATTTACAAAAATAACATCATTATGAGTGTACCATTGAAATCTGTCACTGAGCAGCAACATGTAATGGAGCCAATATGTTGAAGATTTCAGTCAACAAGAGAAATTAAAACTGTCTGTACTTTAAAAATATATAAACTCAACTATTCATTAAAATCATCAGTAATTAAATGATCAGATCAGTACAAATCATTTCAAGTTGCAGCACTTTTTAAAGATTTTAAATTAGGCTCTCAGCTAAATGTCATTGAGTACTGTATATAAGACAGGGACATCACCTAAAACTTTTAGCTTCTGCAATGAGCAATGAATAATTGTTCCTCAGGGATAAATAAAGTTTTTTTCTGATTCTGATTCTGATAAAATGCTATTCAGTGACCTAGAGCACAAGTCCTACAGTCCTATGGCTCCAGATTCTGGACCTTGGGAATTAACTTACTGTCAATGGTTGAAATCCAAAACAAGCATTGGTTCTGTGCATCTGAAGAGTCACATAGGTGCTGATGGAGTGTGTTCATGTTTTTCATGCTTCTGAATTTGGAGCCAGACTATTAAACTGGTTCTTAAATTACAGTTCTGTAAAAAAATAAGAGACCACTGCAAATTTTTCAGAAATCAGCATCTCTCTCCATATATATGGCAGTAATTCCATTACAGTGTCTGTTGAATTCCAAAATAAGCACACCTATTTCCACCTAATAAGGTACTAATGAGGTGATCACCTGAAACAAATCTTATTTAACGAGGAAATGAATAAAAACCATTGCTGTGGTCATCACTCTCCTCTGTCAAAGACTAGTGGAGAAGCCAAGACGTATGAGAGATGATGTCGCAAATCAGGGTTATTCTACCAAATATTGATTTCTGAATACTTCAAAGGTTGAAACATTAGTAATGTGTTATTTAAAATTGAATATGAACCTGTTTTTTTTTTTTTTTCAATATTTGAAGTCTGAAGACAATGGGCTTTTTTTTTTTTTTTAATATATATTTTCACCATTTTTAATTTTCTGAAAATAAATGCTCTAAATGACAATATTTGGGATTTGGGAGTAATGTTGTCAGTCGTTTATGTAATAAATTAAAATTATCGTTTTACTCAAACAAATACCTATAAATAGCAAAATCAGAGAAACTGAAAAATTTGCAGTGGTCTCTTTATTTTTTCCAGAGCTGTACATCTTTGTCCAGATCAGGTTTGGAAAATAATTATTATCATCTTGTGTATTTTGAAAAAAGGGCGTACTACCCTTTGGGGGTTTGTAAAAATAAATGCAATACTCCAATGATAGGGCTTTATTTTAAGGTTATCCGTTAATTGTGTTATTTAGCGCAAAGAGTAGGGGTCTACATTACGTAAGGCAGATGTGTGATGAAAAAGGGGGAAACAGAAGCGCCAGAGTAGCGGAAGTGGTACTGCCCTGAACGATACGCTGAGCAAGACGGAGGACGGAGGCTCAATCGTCCAGAGAGAGAGAAAAAAGCAGGACTAAAAGCCGCTACTTTTGTGAGTAAAATGATCGCACGGTAGTGAAAAGCACACAATAATGCGATATTTAAATTCGTTGTCCAGTGTTTGAATGGCTGTTTCATCGTATCCGGTTGAATCCTGTTGAGAAGCCTAAATGCTAACCTACCTACCAGCCGAGCGGGTTTGTGAAAGGCTGGCCCGTTATCTCGCTGACGAGCATTAGCATCGTGCTAATCGACGGTCGGATTCCATGACACTTTGTTCTGACAGGCTCGGCCGCCTGGGCGGGCCACGGCACAGATGCTGAAAATGAATTAAACACGAAAGTACACAACGCGTACCATGATATTTTGTATTGCTGTTAGCATAGAATGAACATTTGTTGATGGGCAACACCCTAACCGTGTATTTTTAACGAAAGTCGGTCATTGCTTTCGCTGGCCTACCCAGCTAACGGGCGATACCGTTATGTAGCGGTAGCGGTTTAGTAGACGTCGATCGCTAACGCGGTGCTGGCCGTTATTTTCGCCTTGCGGCACCACTAATACAAAAGATCAGCAGGAATGTTTGCTCCCTCGAATTCTAGCGTATGGTAATCGTTTGTTGGACTCTTAGAATGATTGATCTGGCCGCATCCACCAAGTGACCATTGATACCAGCTAGCCAAAGGCGAGTTCCCGCTAGCGGTGCTAGCACCATAAGAAGGGGAGGGCATTACAGCCTGACTGACCCGGGGAGGCTGGCGGAGCAAGTGTCCGTTTAGTCAACGTCAAATGAGCGATTTGAGCACGTGCACTGTGGATAATACAATATGACAGTGGCTAAGGCTGCTAATGTCATGAATCCAGCAATAACGTCAAATAAGTTATAAGAAAAAAATAAGAAACAACAACCAAAAATCGTAAAGACGAGATACCATTGGATAGCCTTATCGACTTGCTAGCAGCTAACCTTAGCTAGCGATGTGTATGGTTGACCCACTTGCCAAGGGGCCCAGTTGGCAGTGCTTATCCTTGCTTTCATTTGAAACCAGTAGTTTATTTGCTTGAACGATTTAGTCTGATAGAGGAACAGCAAATCACTCCAGATCACACTATTATTAAAGCCAATTTAAAAAAAAAAAATTCTCCTTGTTTTCATTTTCAATTATTCATTGCATTTACTAATTGTGTATATTCTTCTCCTCAGTCTAGAAAATGGATAAGAGCGACCTGGTACAGAAGGCCAAGCTTGCTGAGCAGGCTGAGCGCTATGATGACATGGCTACAGCCATGAAGGCAGTGACAGAGCAAGGTACAGAGCTGTCAAATGAGGAGCGCAACCTTCTCTCTGTTGCCTACAAGAATGTGGTGGGAGCACGCCGCTCATCCTGGCGTGTCATCTCCAGCATTGAGCAGAAGACTGAGGGCAATGACAAAAAACAGCAGATGGCACGTGAATACCGGGAGAAGATTGAATGTGAACTGCAGGAAATCTGCAGGGATGTGCTTGTAAGGGTTTATAATTTCTTTTGACAACATAAAAAAATATTTAATTTACACATTTGTGGACTTTACATATTGAGTATCTCAATCTTTGTTGTTGTGACTGAAAACATCTTCTGTTTTCAGAGTCTGCTGGACAAGTATCTCATTGCCAATGCATCTGCTGCTGAAAGCAAGGTGTTCTACCTGAAAATGAAAGGGGACTATTATAGATACCTGTCTGAGGTTGCATCTGGAGATGATAAGAAGAGTGAGTGAGGGCATCATTTTCAAATCTGCCCATACATATATTGAAAAAAGATTAACAACACACCTCATATGTCTATTGTGATTTGATTTAAACTGACAGCAATACCAGACAGTCAGAACAATGTTTTGAGTCTAGGACTTAAAATGTAGCGGGCAAATGTTTGCAAACATTTTTCACTTGCTTAACCAAATTATTGTAATTGATACAAGTTTTTTATATAATAAATTTTATAAATATAATTCCTTTTCACAGGCACCGTTGATAATTCCCAGGAGGCGTACCAGCAAGCTTTTGACATAAGCAAGGGTGAGATGCAGCCAACACACCCTATCCGGCTTGGCTTGGCCCTCAACTTCTCAGTCTTCTACTATGAAATCCTCAACAACCCGGACAAGGCCTGCAGCCTGGCAAAGACGGTAAGAACTAAAGCCCCAATGGAAGGAAGTTGAAACCTTGGTTAATCAAAAATTTCAAAGACCTTGAAATATTGAATGCCACAGTAGGCTAGAACTCTTGGGTAGATAGCTTTTTTGTATACTTGGAAAAACTTTTGAATTTGTCCATTTTCTTGTATTTTAGGCATTTGATGAAGCCATTGCTGAACTTGACACTTTGAACGAGGATTCTTACAAAGACAGCACCCTGATCATGCAACTACTAAGGGACAACCTGACCGTGAGTGATAAGCTCTTTACTTTGTACCCTTCTCATTTTGCTTGATGCATTAATTAACAAAAATTCATACCTTTTTTTTTCTCTCCCTTTCCAGCTGTGGACATCAGAAAACCAGGCAGATGAGGGAGAGACTGGAGACGGGGAAAACTAATGGAATTGCACTGTTAATCCACCTACACTCTTATCTTAAACACAGACAGCTTATATACATCCCCCTCCACTCCATCAGCTCCTCCCACTTCTGTATGACAAGCAGCCTGAATTGCTCCTGACCAACTAGTTTACCCCTCTCAGTTCGCTGTGAGGTGACAGGGTGATTTTTCAGTTAGCAGATTCAGTCACTTTGTGCAAACATGTTGTATTGATTAGTGAGTCCATGTTGCTGTTGTTTATGTTGGCTGTGTGTGTATGTATGTATGTGTGTGTATGTCTGTCTGTAGTGAGTGAACAAGTGTGGTCGAATGTGAAAGATGGTGTGAACGGTCTTGGGGGGAGGGGGTGTTGTGAATTCTAATCGTCCTTCCCAATCCCTTTGTCCCAGTTAGTTTGTTGTGCATTTTTCATCCTTTTTTTTTTGTTACTTTCTTAATTGTGGTTCCTCATGGTATTTACAGATTTTTATTGTATGGTAATTAAACTGGCAGTTGATTTCCACCAAACACTGTGATGGTAGGCAATCCATTTGCTTCTCAACCCCCCCAAACTGTTTTTTTTTTTTTTTGGTGTGTTTCTGTTTCCAGACACATACAATCCTGTATTTGACAAACTGCAATTCTGCTGTGTGTTCATACAGAAAGGAGGCAGGCTGTATTGTGACACTGACATCTTGGTGTAATGCTCCTCGATCATGTTCACAAATTTCACATCTTCAAACTTAAGGGACCCCTTAAAATGTCATGTTAGATTTTTCCAGACATTCCACATTATTAGGCTCTTGAAAGGCAGTGCTATTTGTTTTCTTTTTTCTTTGAACTAAGTATGGATTGTCATTGTAGTTTTACTCACTGTTCAGGTGCTGCTTGATCTCAGTACAATGGAAAATGTATGTGCTTAAATGTGGTTCCATGTATTTTGCAAGATTGACGATCATCTGTATGTAAACCTAAAATAACCTTTTATTGATGTTAATTGAAAATGTCTTACCACACTGTATCAACCCTGCTTGCAAAAATCCTCCTCTTAAAGCGGTTGTTTTCTCCTAAATGGAAAAGAAAAATCTGCTCCTGGCTTTCTCTTGCAGCCTCTGTTTTCATTAAGGGGCTGGATCTGCTTGTTGTTTGAAAAATTAGAAGAAATGAGTTAGACCAGACGAAATTAAATTTGCTAAATCCCAATTTTTACTCAGTTGCATCTTTGCTGTTTAACATAGATGGTGTGAGTGATAGCCTCAAAAATCAGGTCTATTTGAAGGTGCGATTGGAGATTTTTAAAAAAAGAAGTTCAGTGTCACAATACCATGTATCACCACTACATTCCACATACTGTAGTTGAAGACACCATTCCACATTATAGCTGACAGTCTGTTTACTCTGAAAATGCTCCGTTGAATTGAGAAAATCTTCTGTTGGGGAAAAAAAAATCATGTCAGTTTATTATTATGCTTGATGAAAATGCAGTTAGTGAATGTGGAACGAAGCCTGTCTGTATATCAGGTATCTACTTGCTTTGTTTTTACTGACAAGTCTTATGGCTAAAATTTGCTTCTGTAACAGTCTATTACCCAGTGCACACACGTGGTTGTGAAAATTTTAGAATAGCTCTAAAAAGCAATGACTGAAAATGGAGATAAAACAATGGTTGGTGTAATTCTAGCTTTGTGTTTATGTATCTTAAAACCATTCTAGTTTCACTATACATGTAAGAAATAGGAAAGTGTCAAAGACCATTCAGTGAAATAAAGTTTCGTTTAAGATAACAGGCAAAATATGTCTTCATTTTGTTCACAGGGCATAGTGATAATTAAGCAGATGGAAAATATTTTGAATCATTAAGTGGTGGAGAGGTTAGGAGTGAGCTGCATACACCTTTAGGTGGCGAATTAAGCACGATTCGTGAGAACTAGTTTTAATCGCGGAATGTCACACCGCGATCCCATTAGTATCAATACGCAAACGTCGCGCGTACTTACAGAAGTGCAGGTGTTCTACGGTCTTAATTAAATGAAAACAAGCTCCCGCCAATGGAAACAGAGGTGCTCACGACCTGCTTCACCGACAATCACACGCTGACATTTCCAACAAGTTGTATGATTGAGGGAAAAAATGTAAGTAAAGTGTTTCAACCTCTTTTTACCCGCATATTTGGATATAACTTCGCTGCATCACCTGTAGCATGCACGAGTTAAGTTGTGAAGTCATTCGGCTAACTTTAGTTAGCTTTTCTGAGCTAGGGTTTTTTCTCCTCACCATTTTTTTAAAGTCTGAACTTGATTGTCGGCTAATTTAACTTAGCACAGGACAACAAGACATTTTTTATTTTTAAATCTTAATCACACAAATTACTTCAATCCAAGTGTTCAATTAGATATATTTACTCAAGAGTGATTTTGCACATTTTAGATGACTTATTGTATTAACTAAGTTAAAAACAGTAATCAGCACAAACATGTGTAAGGAGAAGAGAAACACAAGGGTAAAATGAAAGGCTGTTTCCCATACAGCCTTCTATACACTATTCCTAAATTTAGTATGCAGTGAACACATACTGCCTACAGCTTTTTCATAAATATAGAAAACAAATCATTAGGTATATTTTGGCATTTCAGTCACTAAAATTCAAAGAGATAAACAGATGAAGCATTTTCTATCAATCAGTGGTTAAGTTACAGGAACAATATGAGAAGATAAGTTAAATTAGGAGTAAATAACATACATTAAAAAAAAAAATTAAAATACAATCAAGGTAGGGTTGCCAGATCTGACTGACAGTTTCCAGCCCGAATACAACATAAAACTCACCCACCTTGCACAAATCTCAACCTATCTAGAAACGTATGCTAAAACCTATAAAACCGTGAAATCCGTTGTAAAGAACACATCATGGACACTCTGTTGCACTTAATAAACAAAGAAAATGGGCGACACCAACAGGCTCCCTGATCAACTAAGAAAAACATTTAAATCAATCCAGCCCAATGTATTCAATAGAAACCCAATTAGGCAGAAACCAGCCCAATCTAGTAAAAGTAATAATATTTCAGCGATGAGTTATCTCAAGTAATTGTATCTGTTTTTGTGGGTTTTTGGTACTTTCATTATTTTCAATGGGTCATGGTACATTTTGAATTCATGTAGAAAAACAACAAATTCAAGGAGGGATTTCAGGGTCTTGCTTTTGTGAAATTTGTCGAAGTATCTAAATTTATTACAGCAAGATTGGCATATTTCATTTTTGATCTTATACCTAAAGTTATCGTTTATTGAAAATAAATCTGGAACTGATGAACATTTTTTTAAGCTGATGGATAAACTGCATCCATATTACCCATGTAAGCTGCAGTTTGAAAAAAAGGGAATAAGTGATTTACATGGGCTTTTATGAACTTTGTAGAAGTAAACACTGCTTTTATGATGTGAAGTGAGCAATTTTAGCTGTTGTTCTTTTCTTTCTGTTGCACAGACCATCCAACATTAGTGTTGTTGTGCTGTAGGTGTAATGCAGATTTCTCGAATCAGAAAGACATCCGGGAACTTTTAGCATACTGCAGATCCTGCAAGTTTTTTCATACTGCCTACAACATACTACATACTGAAATTCTGCAAAATCAGTTGTCACTGTAAGTGTAGTCGACAGTTTAGAAGACAGCCTCAGTTTAAGGGGTATAGTAGCAACTCACACAAAAAAATGTAGTCAATGCACTTACAGATTTTGTCCTCTGTCTCAAAGTTTCTGGTATGAAACAGGTCCTGATTACTCACTACCCTTTTATATTCAACCAGCTATCACCAAAGATGAACAACAGTGGACCAGCCTATCCTCTTGCCTCTTTATATGTCGGGGATCTTCACCCTGATGTTACCGAAGCCATGCTCTACCAGAAATTCTCACCTGCTGGACCTATCATGTCAATTCGTGTGTGCCGTGACATCATCACCCGCAGATCCCTGGGATATGCCTACATCAACTTCCAACAACCAGCAGATGGTAGAGTATTTTTTTTAGCCACCCAGTCCTCATCCTTTTTCTCTGAAAAAAACAACCCTCAATGGTCCTGAGATGATTCATCACATTAACTCTGGGGAATGGTTCATTGATCCTAATGTTCAGCTTTCACAGCATAAATGATGCTGCAAAACATTTTAACAGCCATCAAATAATAGATTGTCTTTGCAGATGTTCAACACTTGTTTGAATTAGACTAAAACAACTGCAACATTTGATGTAGAGAACACAACCCTCTTCTCTCTGGAGATTGAATATCACTAAATTTACATCATAAAAATGACACAATGATAACAAATGATGCTGATCTCAGTTTTAAGATGGATAACATTTATTGGACTCTATGAACTCTAAAACATGAAGGAAAAGAGTTACAATATTTGGTCAACAGTAAGGATGAATACATTTTTTTTTCAACTATGTCAAACATATTTTGAAGTAGTTTCAGAGTTGCTTCACTGCAGTCTGCAAACAGGGAGGAGCAAGGTATGATCAGTGGACTGTAGCGTCTCCTAGTAACAGAGCTGCCCGATGATGTCTGCCGGCAAACCATGCTGGAAAAAAATAGTTTGGCAAACCTACCCGCGTATCAGCTGATGCCAATATGAGCAAGAAATGCAAAAATTGGCTCAATATATCAGTCCATCCTTACTGCTGAGTGACCTATTGGAGATGTTTTTAATTATGAGCTCAGGGAAAAGGTGTAAATGAGTTGACTTATATTTGACAGTAGAAGAGTCAAGGTCTGAATAATTTGCTTAATGGAATTTATTAAGTTGTATCACACTTGGCATTATGATGGTAATAGGAAACTGAATTTGTTTGACTTGATGAAAATCAAAGAATTTATTATAGGTTTGGATCCTCCTCAGAAGCATGATACTGTGTTACAGCAGGTCAGTTTTTGGATTAAAACAATTTACAGTGCTAATTTTTGTCATTTTTTAGCTGAGTGCGCCCTTGACACGATGAACTATGATGTCATCAAAGGCCGGCCAATCCGCATAATGTGGTCACAACGTGACCCGGGGCTCAGGAAGTCTGGTGTGGGAAACATCTTTATCAAGAACATGGATGAGTCCATTGACAACAAGGCACTGTATGACACTTTCTCAGCTTTTGGAAATATCTTGTCCTGCAAGGTAAGTGGGCAGGGTCTTGGTTATTTAAGCAGTACAATGTGAAGCATTTACAATCTTTAATAATTATTATTATTAAGGATGATGAGAAGTTATGGCCAAATTATTGTTCAAAACTTGTGTGAAAAGAACATGATTGTAGAAAACATCTTTTTGTTTGTAGGTTGTTTGTGATGAGAAAGGATCCAAGGGCTATGGCTTTGTTCACTTTGAGACCCACGAGGCTGCAAAACGAGCCATTGACACCATGAACGGGATGTTGCTGAATGACAGGAAAGTGTGAGTGAATTAAGTATTCCACAAAGAAAGTCTGGCAGGAGTTTGAAGTAAGTCGAGGCAAGAGTAGGACAGAATATGTGGTAACTGTACAAATGACACACTGATATCGAATGTTTAAGAAGCAGCTAAATATGTACATATGACAATTTCATGTTGTTTTTTTAATGTTTTTGTTTTGTTGTTGCTCAGTCAGGAGAAACATTTTCATTCAGATTCTGGCATTGTCAACCAAAAGGCTCGTTTCCTGGGGAAAAAGAGTCAGTTGATCCTGATTAGGTCAGTGAGTAGGTAGCATCTATGTTTAGGGTCATTGTCTTTTTTTGTGTCATGCAATTTTAGGGACATGCACAAAGAGTTCAGGATTTTCCTTGATTTCATATTCCATCGAGGCAGACTTTAGGGATCAGATCTCAGGTTTTAATTTCTGTCTCAAAAATTATTTGCTGAAATATGTCTTCATTTCTGTTGTCGGGCTGGGTGACAAGGACTGAAGTAAAACCTCAGCTGGCGATACAATCCTGCAAACCCAGGGATAACACTTTTTGATAGCTTTCCTAGCATGTTTCTATGTTTATATTTCACAGCCGACTAAGTGCAGCAAATCTAAAAATTGGTGCCACTTTCAGCCAAAAGAGTGAGAAATCTTACCTGGAACATTGACCAAATTAACATCTTATCTTCCAGCTCTGTTTTTGTTATTCTGTGTTTCTACTAGAATGTTATTTGTGGTTTTTGATGCTGTCTGCTTCCCAAGTTTCTAACTTCTTTATCATCCTTGTTGATGATTGGTTGAATTTTGTTTGTAGTTTCGTCGGCCACTTCAAGTCTCGTAAGGAAAGAGAATTGGAGTTCGGCACCAAGGCGATAAAATTCACCAATGTTTACATCAAAAACTTTGGTGAAGACTGCTCTGATGAGAAACTCAAGGAAGTCTTTTCTGCTTTTGGTATGAAAGCATCCCTCTATCATCCCAGTAACTCATTGAATTTGATCTCATTTGCATTATTTGTATTTTGTATGTGAGAAATTCACAGACTGATTTGCATTCATTTTTTCAGGGAAGACTCTCAGTGTGCGTGTGATGAAGGATGAGAGGGGACGTTCACGTGGCTTTGGCTTTGTGAACTATGCTAACCACGAGGATGCTCAAAAGGTAGAGTGTGTATCATGTTTGTTTGTTCATGCAGGTTCAATATACAGAGGGGCAGTTATTCCTGTTGACAGTAAGGATGGAGTTACAATCGTTCTTCATTGTTTTACAGCCATGTCTGCGTTATGTCATTTAAGTTACAGAAAGGCTTGAGTTATAACGTCTCAACCAGGTCTCCAGACTAATGCTGTTCTTGTGTCTTCAGGCAGTCGAGGAGATGAATGGAAAGGAGATGAATGGGAAAATGATCTACGCTGGTCGAGCTCAGAAGCGTCTGGAGCGCCAGGGAGAGCTCAAGCGAAAGTTTGACCAGATCAAACAGGACCGCATTCAGCGCTACCAGGTGCTTCTTTACAAGAGTCTTTTCAGACTTAATCGCTTTCTGCTGGTTTAGGATATTCAACATACGTATGAATAAGTATGGATCCAGAATATCAATTCAAACTTAACACATTGGACTTTAAGGAGCTCATTTCCATCATTTCAACGATAAATGTGATCAGTGTCATCTGATGGAGAGGAGGGATAAGGAGCTTACAGCTTTGTGGTGAAACTGCAGTTTTTCCTCCATGACAAAAGTTTGATTCTCTGCTCCAGAGGCATTTTGACACACTTGCAAGTACAGAATACAGTCGTTGTATCTTTGCTTGTATTTAAAAAGAATCATCAAAATGCTGTAAGTATGAACACGTGATTTTTTTATCGGTTTATTCAGATTAATGACACAAAATCAGATAAAGCATTTAAGAGCTTGTGTGGTTATAGAATATATGTTTAAGCGAATGAACAAGCCGTATATAACTCAGACACTTCTGAATTTTCTCATTTAGATTTTACAAAATAGATTGAGATCATGAGTTTTAATGATGTGTAATTCCAGGGAGTGAATCTGTATGTGAAGAACTTGGATGATGGCATCGACGACGAGAGGCTGCGTAAGGAGTTTGCCCCTTATGGCACTATCACCAGTGCTAAGGTTTGTGATTAAGGCGTATGACTGCACCTAGTTTAGATCATTTTTAAAATGTAAAAAAATGTAACTGAGGCTCAGTAAATCCTGAATAGCTACCAGCAGTGATGTTTGTGTGCTGAGATAAAGTAGTTACACTAACAGAATCATGATGTGACCCCTGGTGGCTGAGACTAGTCTATATCTTTCAGAACTCTTTCCTCCTTAACATTGAAAGAAACACTCGAAATGCGCATGAGTGAAAGACAGCTCAAGGGACTGCTTCAACAGAGGTTGTCAAGCAAGTTGCTTTAGCGCTGATGTCATAAAGATAAGATAAGGCAAAACTTTATTGATCTCCAGGGGGAAAATTGCTTTGTTGCAGCATATAGCAAGTAAAAGTGAAGGAACAGGGCAGAAATATGTACATTAAGTACAGAGTATAATAAGTACAATACAGTTAGTACAGTACAATAAGTACAATACAATAGCAGGGTTTTCACATGTCCTGGAAAACCTGGAAAAGAATGAGCAAATTTCCCAGTCATCAGGGGCCACATGTGACTCTGTTGGTATATTCTAAATTTCTGACTCCAGGTTTAGGGATATCAGCATTTCTGACCTTGGTGTCTCCATCCCCTGAAGGTCATGACTGACGGCCCTCAGAGCAAAGGCTTTGGCTTCGTCTGCTTCTCTTCACCCGAGGAAGCCACGAAAGCAGTCACTGAAATGAACGGGAGGATCGTGTCCACCAAGCCGCTGTACGTGGCTCTGGCTCAGAGGAGGGAAGAGCGTAAGGCCATCCTGACTAATAAATACATGCAGAGACTGGCTAGTTTGAGGACCATGACGAGTCCCATAATTGACTCGTACCACCAGAGTGGGTACTACATGACCGTGCCACAGGTATGTCTGAAAGCGTTGAAGGAAAGTGAATCTGAAATTAACTGTTTCAAAGAGAATGATGCTCTTTTAACTTTGACTCAATTAAAATTCAGCCTCCTACTCGCTCCTACTACAACCACAATGCTGTCAGCAACATGAGACAAGCGCCTCGATGGACTGGACAGCCGCCTAGAGCGCAGGGTGGGTGAATGATTTATTTCCTCAGACACAGGTGTGTGGTTATATTCCGTGTGTAATTGTTGTCTCTCCTGTTCTCAGGCCCTTACCCACCTCAGTATATCGGCAGTCCTGTTCACCGCCGGGGATCGACCCCAATCGCCACCGTCAGACAGGCTTCTACTCAGGCTCCTCGTGTCACAAGCTCCTCGCACAAGACAAGTATGACAGGAAGAATAACACTGAGTAAAAATGTTCCTGGATGTAAGTGTTTGATGCATGCGGTGTGTTTGCTCAGATAACATTGGTACTCAGACTGTTGGAGGACGTACGGATGTCCCTGCAGGGACCAGAAGTGGCCAGTACAAGTACTCGTCTGGAGTGAGAAACGTACAGCAGGTTGTTATTCCTGCACCCATAACAAGACTACAGGTAATACAGTCTGTTCTTTGCAGAAAAATAATGTTTGGTCTTTTTATTATATGGTTGTAATCATGATTGTTTTCAGGTTGCTCCTGCTCCTGTGATGGAGCCCCAGGTCCACTTCCAAGGCCAGGAGCCACTCACTGCCTCACTGCTGGCTGCAGCTCCACTCATGGATCAGAAACAGCTCCTTGGTAGGTGTTGCCACTCCATTTTAACCCGTCTCCCTCCCTGATTACAGCAGTTTTTATTTAATCTCAATTGTCTCTGATGTGAACCTTAAGGGGAGCGCTTGTACCCGCTCATCCATGCTCTGCACCCAAACCTGGCCGGAAAAATCACAGGGATGCTGCTGGAGATCGACAACTCTGAGCTGCTGCACATGCTGGAGACACCTGAGTCCCTGCACGCTAAGGCACTGAAGTTTAAGTTTTCTTTTAGATTTACTAGTACACAATTAATGATGAGCTTGAGGAGAGTACACGAGTTAGAGCACAGACTCATTTTTAAAAATACTTTTGAACAAAAATGATTTAACAAAAAAAAAAAAAAAAGACACACTGGGCAAATTCTGCAATATGTGTGGCTCTAAGCATGCCTGACCCATAGGCGGCAGTGTATTTCAAACATGAAAATCTGTCCGAGAATGAATCCCCCCCTCCATCACTTTCTTCTGCCAGATTTAAACATGATTCCAGGATTTTTTGATGGATTGACAAAAATGTTCTCTCTGCAATGCAAGTGCTGAGATGCACTTGAGAAATAAATAAGCAAGAAGCATTTGCACCAATGTTAAAATTATCACACCTGCAGCATCCATGTTTCGCCACAATGTAGCATGTATATGATGTCAATGGATTTTTTTTCAGAAATTGTTGTTTCTAGTAACGTAAAACTGCGGTCCTGTGTGGATGATGCAGAAAAAGATATGTGGTTTCCCAGATACCCGGCTATGTGTGGACATGGCCTATTGATACATGTAGCTGAGGAACTCCATGTGAATCACCTTTCACCAGTTCAGTCATTATTACAAACCAAAGATTGTTTTTATATTTTTTCTTATTTTAAAGATTTTCTTTTATAAAGACAAGCTGTTAAACTACATCACCAAAAAAACCCAAAACCATCATATGAGCCTTGTTTCCATTTTCCTTATGTATCAAATGGTTCAAAAAGTTTGGCAAAACCCCTTCAAAAAGTCATTTTTTATCTCTTATCCAGAGTATCAGGTGCTCAGTGACTGATGATCCAGTCTGATAGTTTGTATTTTTTCCATCTGCTTGACCAGGTGGACGAGGCAATCGCTGTCCTACAGGCCCACCAGGTGAAGGTCGGCTCTCCCAAGAAGTGAATGGTCCTTTCAGGTCAGCATCCGTCTGCTTTTGCAACTCAAGCCAAGAGAAAATCTCCACTCTAAGGTTGCTGCAAGTGTCATGTTTTAGCAGATGTGGAGAATGCAATGTTTGAAAGTTGTATTCTGATAGTCGTGAACTTAAACCCTAGTGAACATCACAACATGTCATGTTTAAAAGAGCTTTGTCTCTAAGAGTTCTGAGTTTCAGGCATTGGGTATGGTGACCATGTTTTTTTTTTTTTTTTCTCCTCAGATATTGACGACTTTCTGAAGGAAAGACGGAGGGGAAAACAAAAAGTAAATAGTTTAAAGAAAAGTAAAAAACATTTTGTAAGTGCATTGAAGTGACAGAAAAGATATGTAGAGTTGAAGCTGTTTTGTTCTAATCTGTTTTGTTTGAAGATAAAGTTTACAGTATCTGCATCAAACCTGTCTTGACTCATTTGTGAAGTATAAAAGACCCACACAGCAGTTCACCACCTTCAGACTTCATTTGAAATTTGAGAAAAACATTTTCATCAGGAGGTTTGTGGGTTTTTTTTCTTCTCTGTAATGCACTGAGACATGATGGGCTCTTTATTGTGCCCTTTGTAAGAGCCTGAGTTGTTTTTGAAATTCTGAAACCAGCCGTGACAAGAATCTCCAAGATGAGATTCATGAATACATTAAAAAAATGACAGTCTGCTATAAAACATTGGCTGCTTTTATGACTACCTACTTCAAATGAATGTAGTATGTTCTGCATACTGCTTCAATGTAGTATGCAGTGCAAGTGTTTTCCATTTGTAGTATGCTTGATGGTATGCTGGAAAATGAAAGTGATGCTGACACCAGTAATAAGTAAAAAAGTAATTTATATGGACTTGGTTTCATGGGCCTCATCTGACTAGATGTAAAAATTCTGCAGACTATGAATTGCATTTTCACCAAGCCTGTACAAGTTGCCAATGTGACAAACAGTTTAAATAAATGGCCTTTGGTCAGGGGGGTATGATTCTCGCTTTGGGGGGGGGGGTTGAGAGGTCCAGGGCTCATATCTTATATGAGACCCCAATTATGTTACAACCACAGCTTTTAAAAGGGCTAAGGGAGTCATATTAAACCAGGTGTTACAGTAAAAATAAGTATTCTTTACCAAATGATGGGATTTATTTCTTATAGAGTTTGGCAGTTGATCGCAAATTAACTGCTGCAGTAATATAACCGCAGACAGTGCAAAGCCTCCCAACCCCAACTGTGTCAGAATACCAGAAAAAGTCTGCATTAGATGTTTTATGCTCTATACCAGTGTTAACTGTCATCCAAAAAGGTCAATTGTTTCAAATCCAGCCAAATCAGTTGTGAATAGTGGCAAAAACGGTTGAAAAAGAGCAGAAATTGGGCCGAAACTTGAGGGATAGTCAGAAAACAGCAACAGAATGGTTCCAAAAGAAACAAACCACAACAACAACAAAAAAAAAGAAAAGCATCCCAAATGGGCAAAAAGCAGTCATGACTAGCAAAAATAGAGCTGAGTGCATAGAAATGAACATTCACTGCATTTCCCCCTGGGATTAATGAAGTACTTCCGATTCTGATTGTTTACCAGCACATAAGATGAGGAACCCAAAAATAATTGCACCGTTAATTGCAACTGCAATATAGGGAGAAATAATCACAATTGGCTGATTTTTAAAAAATCGTTCAGCCCAAATTTCCTTCAAAACACATGTTCTCCAGAGTTCTAATTAAACAAACAAAGGGTCTCTCTAAACTAACAACAGACAAAAGCCAAAACTAATTTTGGGTCCAATTTCTCGTTGAAGCAGGAGCAGAGGCCAGTGCAGATCATGCCAACCCCCAGCTGGTTTTTTGAAGAGTACGGCAGCCCACTCTCACTCCTGACTGGTGTAGCTGCTCCGTCGACTTGCCAATGCCCAGGCCTGACCTGGCACCCTGAGAGGAGGGAGCAACACCCCACGTATGTAAAACCCACGCACAAGCACATACACACACACACACACACACAGTAACCATGGCTGGGGCAGTAATGACAGGTAGTGAAGCCACACATCTACAAGATAGAGGACACTAGTTTCATGGTTGTGTTGAAGTTGAAGGCAGCTCATGATGTGAGATAAACTGTAGGTGGGAGGATTTTTATGTATTGAGTGTTGTCGCAGCAGGAAGATTTTCTTTTAAAATGGGTACTTGCAAAAATAGCCGTGTTCTCTGAGACTTATTGTGATTCCAGCTTGTGTGTTTTTGATATTTTCCATATGACACTATCTCTTCTATAGTGCAATAGATTACAAGAAAATAAAGAAACCATATACTTAGAACTCATAGGCCTTTCCTGTTGAAGGAGAGATTTTGTCTGCAAGTGGAAGTTTTTCATTTGCCTTGATTTTCTACAATGTTTCCCACTTGAATAACTATTTGACCTTGAACTTCAAAGTAATAAGAGTCAAGATGTTAGTTTCATATCAGTACTGCTGAGGATTAACTTACAAAAACAAAGGCAACAAGGAAACGCCTCTCATTTTTTAACTATTTATGTTGAAATGCTGACTCAGCATTTCAACATATTGATCTTCTACTTTATTATGTTGAAATGCTGACTCGGCATTTCATTATGTTGAAATGCTGACTCAGCATTTCAACATATTGATATTCAACTTTATTCCACTCATTCTTCCGTACGTTTTTTGTCCGTTTTCACAGCCTTCACATTTTCACCGATTTTCACCGTTCAACTTTTTAACTCTTCAGCTCATTTAGGAGATGGGTGCTATGACTTTTGACAGCTTTAGCTATTAAACTTTTTGATTTATTCAGCTTTTTGTCAAAATTTTGCTCCATCTGGAAATAATGGGAAATCTCTTCTCTGCTCCTCAAAACTCCTTCAACTTTGAGATCCTCTAACTTCAGCTTATTTCCACTTACAGACTTCATTCTTGCTTCAAAATGTTCACTTGTCCTTCAACTATCTTCACTTCATTCAACTTTTTCATATCTTCAACTGTTTTTGAGATTTTGCTTCTTAAGCGACCCCAACTTTGCACTTTTTTCACTAAAATTCAGCTGGTCAGAGTGTGGAATGTTCAGAAACAGAGTGGGAGCTGATGACAGAAATCTGCTGAACAAACTTGATTTTTTTCAGCAACTGCTCACTCCACAGACATAAAAAAGAGATCAAAATGTTCCCTGACTTCTCCTGCTTCTAACAGAGGACACATCAGAGCAACAACTTTGTTCGTTTTGGCTCCCCGACCAACTGTCCAAAGAAACCCGCCTCTCTTGACATAAAAATCTCTCCAGCAGTTGAAGCAGCTTCTCCAGCAGTTGGTCTGTTTACATTCAAGTTCATGGTCTCCATGGTAACTGAGGATCTCAGCTGGCTGTCACATCACATGCAGATACAGACTAACACACATTCATGTTTAAACATTTTGGGCATTTTAAAGACTTCAGCACCATTTCCAAAGATCTCCATCCATCCTCTTACACCTTTATGGGTCCACAGCTCTTTCCAAACAAATCTTCTACTATTTTTTTTCCTCTTTTACCTTCAGCTGAAGGCTGCTTGTAACCTTCAGATTTCTACTGCTTTTGCTTTGAAATGATTAAACTGTTTTAAACTTTATTGAAAAGATTTTAACAATGTAAGCAGTTTGAAAAAAATCTACTCAAACTCATGCGACCTCAACTGCATTTTACTTTCATGTACCTTGATTTACAGACTCTGTTACACATTTATTTTTACTTTTCATGCTTTTTGACTCATTTTCTCTTTTCATTTTCACTTTCTCATTTGCTCCTTCATATCTCCTCTAATTTTTTGCACCCTTAAAATCATTCCTCTTTGCTTTTTTTAACTCCTTTTCACTCCTAACTATTTCATACTTCCCTCCTTCATATTTTCTATCCCTCCTACCCTAGATTTGACTCATTTATCTCTGCCATTTAACTCTACTTTAACTTCTTCCTCTCTGCAGGTTTAACTACTTGTTTAGTCAACTTTCTCCTTCTGCATTCTTCTATCTTTTTCTTGCTTGCTTCACTTTTCTACCTCCTTCCATTCTTCAAATTTAGGTTTTCTAGCTTTGACTTACTGATTTCATTTGACATTTCCAATTTTTTTCACATTTTGAGCTTTTTCAACCATTTTCAGCTATTTAACTTAACATATTCAGCTTTATTTAGCAATTTTCATCTTCATTTTCCACTTTTCAGCTTCTTTTTGCTGCTTTAACTTTTAAACCTTCTCCTGCCTCCTCTGAGTTCTTCTGACTTCAACTTTTACTTCTGCTTTTTTCACTATTTATTCTGCTTTTACATTTTCTTACTCCTTTTTTTTACTTTAAATCTTGGATTTACAGCTTTGACTCACTGCTTTCAGCAATTTTATTTCTAACGAGCAGGTTACCATGGAGACCTGTGATCTGACCATAGACTGTATAAAACATGGATGTAGTCTCCGTGACGTCACCCGTCTGTTACTGCAGCTCTGTTTTGAGGCTAAACGACGGGCGCGGCCATATTGGAAATGGGACGAATGACGAGTGCCCAAACTCACAGCCATTGGGCACCCGTCAGTCACGTGATCTGAGCTGTGGCTCTGATTGGGTAAGCTCTTAGTCCTAATATCTTCCAAACGGCAGAGTTAGAAAAAAATTCACCCCCCTCACAGTGTGTGCCGTTAGCAAAATTAGCGATCCAGACGGGAGACAGAGTTTGTACCAGGCTTTAAATACGCTGATTTCGGCTCTGAAAATGGCCTTTTTCCCGTCTGCTAATACAGTACTTCCAGTGCTTCTGGAGCCAGCCTCAAGCGGTCACTGGAGGAACAGCAGCTTTTTAGCACTTCCGCATTGTCTCATTTTTTCAGACCGGAGGTTGCCGCTCGGATCTGACACACCTGTTTATACCTACAGATCAAAACACTGATGAAGAAAGATACTCAAGTGATTGTTTCTCTGCACCACTGACCAACACAGCACACACACACATACACATGCACACATACAAACACACACACAAACACACACAAACACACACACCACAGATAGGGGAACGTGTCATGATAACCAGAAGCATTAATATCCTTTCTGGCCTTTGCAACAGGACTTTTGCTCGTGTTGCAGAAATTGTTACTAAAACTGGTGCATCACATGTTGACAAACTCTGACTAAAACTGGACAATGGAATAAAGACCTTTAGACCAGAGTTAAATTTTTCATTTTGAAGGTGTGTTTTGTGACTTTTGAGAAGACTTTTGGCATGTGAGATGAAGTGAGCCAACACAAAGGTACAGTGATTTTCCCTTACCCTGCTTGTTTCCTTTTGTGTAGGCTTGTCAAAGGGATCATTTGCTTTCTGTACTGTACACCCCCTCCGATAGCTCAGTTGGTAGAGTGGAGGACTGTAGAGGATGGAATTCCCAGGGATCCAAAGGTCGCTGGTTCAACTCCCTCTCAAAGCATGTGCTTTTTCTAGCAGTTCTGTACTGTACCTTAGCTTAGATCAAAGAGATCCAATAGCCCTATCTATGTTATGTTTAATTGTTGGTCTACCTAGAGAAAAAAGACTTCTAGACCAGATTTAAATTTTTCATTTTGAAGGTGTGTTTTGTGACTTTTGAGAAGACTTTTGGCATGTGAGATGAAGTGAGCCAACACAAAGGTACAGTGATTTTCCCTTACCCTGCTTGTTTCCTTTTTTCCAGGCTTGTCAAAGGGATCATTTGCTTTCTGTACTGTACACCCCCTCCGATAGCTCAGTTGGTAGAGTGGAGGACTCTAGAGGATGGTATTCACAGTGATCCTTAGGTAGCTGGTTCAACTCCTGCTCGAAGCATGTACTTTCTACGGTTGTTAAACTGTGCCTCAGCTTAGATCAAAGAGATCCAATGGCCCTATCTATGTAATGTTATATTGTTGGTCTACCTAGAGAAAAAAGACCTCTAAACCAGATTTAAATTTTTCATCTTGAAGGTGTGTTTTGTGACTTTAGAGAAGACTTTTGGCATGTGAGATGAAGTGGGACAACACAAAGGTACAGTGATTTTCCCTTACCCTGCTTCTTTCCTTTTTTCCAGGCTTGTCAAAGGGATCATTTGCTTTCTGTACTGTACACCCCCTCCGATAGCTCAGTTGGTAGGGTGGAGGACTGTAGAGGATGGTATTCACAGTGATCCTTATGTCGCTGGTTCAACTCCCTCTCGAAGCATGTGCTTTTTCTAGCAGTTCTGTACTGTACCTCAGCTTAGATCAAAGAGATCCAATGGCCCTATCTATGCAATGTTTA
>RPOG01003144.1:0-71290 GCA_008086565.1 Thalassoma bifasciatum | reverse complement strand
AAAGGCTGGTCGTCGGCAGGCCTCGGCTGATCTCCTCCTCAGGTCAGGAAATGGGTATGTTGGGATCCGGGTCACGGCACCAAGTTATGTTGGGTCTAAGCACCTAACTTGCTATCAGCTGCTGTGGGTGTCGAAAGAAGCTCCAAGGCACAGATTCTTAGTTAATGCATTTGCAAAAGGGAAGTCTGATCAGAGGTGCATCCAGCACCCTGACTCCCATCAGCTCCGCCGACTTCCCCTTTGTTCAGCTCTTTATTCACAGTCAAATCATCATATGGGCGTGATCGTATAGTCATTAGTCATGTACAAACCAGAAGTTCACAGGCAGAACATATTTGAATGGACATCATGTAACCACATTCTGTAAACAGCTGATACCTACTTTCTGCATGAGCAGTCTGTCCTTGACGTCAGAATGATAACATAGATTACAAGCATGGCAGTACAACATCACTCTAACAGTGTTCATTTGGTTGGAGTACAGACAAATCTGTACTTCCCTGTCTACGCATACAAATTATCGAGTTCCACACAGCTTCATCCCTGGATTAAGGTTTGGTTTCACCATGCTTCCAACAGACTTTATCTGTCCACTTGCCAGTAATTTTCCTGCCAAAACAACCCCAAAGAGAAGCACTTTTGTTGAAAGATTCAGCAGGTGTTCTTTTCGTAGTTGTCTGGGAGAAACTTTTTCACTCTTCTGCTTCCAAATCCTGGTGCTGCTCTTGTCCAATATAACAGCCCCGACAAAAAGCACTTGCACATTTCAACTGACCAGTGCTTAAGTTTGGGACATGATACAGACTTGAGATTATTACAAAATTTAGTTTTCAGTCAACAAACAAATGATCTATCTTTCACTCCTGCTCAACAACAGTACCCCAACAAGTAGCACTTACTGCAGACAGATATCAAGTGAGTGCATGTGTTTGAGAAATGCTGATGAAAAAATGGATGAACTGTAACAGATGGACTCAAACGGAGCTGGTATTTTCTGAATGGCAGCCTGTACCACATAACATGCTAAACCCACAACTAGACAACCCCAAAGAGAAGCACTTGTGAACACAGCAAACACCAGTGTCTCTGTTTGAGGTGGTCTGGTTGTTTCATGGCACCTTTTTACTCCATTTCATGTTTGACCACTATCAAACTGCCATGTAGAACTGTCCCGCCAAGAAGCTCTTACCACATGCAAAGAGGTCAAGTCTGTGCTCAAGTTGGGTCAGTCAACTGGCCTGCACTTCTTCTTACATCTGTCCTGTTGAAGTCTCTTGAGTTGATTTGCTGGACATCTTCTGACTTGAGTTCTTGGAACTGTTGATGTGGTTAAGTTCAATGACTTCTCCCTCTTTGTTTTAATGCTGCCACCATGCTATAAACTCATCCTTTCTGATCTTGCAGTTTCAATGCTCTTGACAGTTGCCCAGAACAAATGATCAAGTAGTGTTTCAGAAAATGAATCTGTGGATATTCTCAGTCATCCAGGTCAGGATAAACCACAAACAAGCCTAAATCATATCAACTTGACCAACCTCATGTGAGTACAAGCTGTAGCATCACTCATCCAGTTAACTTCTTCAGTTGTTTGGTGTGGAGAACTAGATTTTTATACAGCTGGTGGTAAAACAAGCGGGACCCAAAACCACTTCACTCCTTAAGTGTTTGTGTGAATCTGAGCAAGTCATTCCCCCTCCTGTCCCTCTTTTAAGAGTTGTAGGGTCACCTGATTGCAGGTGTGAAAGATGGCTGCACCTCCTTGGGAGGGCTCTCACATTAGGACAATGGCCCATAACCAAGTCTTCATTTGCATCTTTGGTGGGGCAATCTTTGTCTGATGTAACACCTCGTCACATGACATCATTTTTCATGCTTTAAGTGTCTTCTGTGTGTGTTGCACGTGTTCATCATCACAGCCACAACAGGAAGCACTTGCTCATTTTAACTGACAGGCCAGTGTTTAAGTTTGGGTCATGATCCCAACTGGAGATACTTTTGTGGGATTATTTCATCAATAAACAGATGATCATGTCTATCACACATGCCCAGCAACAGTACCCCAACAAGTAGCACTAACTGTAGTCAAGTATCAAGTGAGTGCATGTGTTTTGGGAAATGCTACTGACAAAATGGACATTGAGAAGTAAATGAACTGAACTGATATCTTCTGTTTGGAAGCCTCTACCACATAACATGAAAATCCCACACCAAAACAACCCCAAAGAGAAGCACTTGTGAACACAACAATCATCAGTGTCTCTGTTTGAGGTGGTCTGGTTGTGAGCTGTGCTTCTCTGTTCCTAATTGCAAACAATGAAGTTCTGCACAGCTGCTACAGTTTGGGTCATGATACAGACTCAAGAAAATAACAAGGATTGTAGTCATATGACAATCAGATGATTGTGTCTTACACTTCTGCTCAGCAACAGTTCCCCAACAAGTAGCACTTACTGTAGTCAGATAAAAAGTGAGTGCTTGTGTTTGGGAAATGCTGCTGACAAAATGTTTTGTCATGACAAGACAAAGTGAGCTGTTTTTTGTTGGCAGCATATATCACATAACATACAAAACCCACAACAGGACAACCCCAAAGAGAAGCACTTTTGATGGAAGAATCAGCAGTGGTTCTTTTTGGAGTTGTCTGAGAGAAACCTTTTCACTTCACTGCTTCCAAATCCTGGTGTTGCTCTTGTCCAATATGACAGCCCCAACAAGAAGCACTTGCTCATTTCAAACTGACAGGCCAGTGCTCCAGTTTGGGTCATTATACAGACTTCAGATAAATATAAGGATTGTAGTCATATGACAATCAGATGATGATGTCTTCCACTTCTGCTCAGCAACAGTACCCCAACAAGTAGCACTTACTGCAGTCAAGTATCAAGTGAGTGCATGTGTTTTGGTAATGCTACTGACAAAATGGACATTCAGGAGTAAATGAACTGAACTGATATCTTCTGTTTGGAAGCCTCTACCACATAACATGAAAATCCCACAACTAGACAACCCCAAAGAGAAGCATTTGTGAACACAGCAAACACCAGTGTCTCTGTTTGAGGTGGTCTGGTTGTGCCACTTTTGACCCCATCTCATGCTCGGCAGTAAAAGTTGGCTGCTTTTCAGAAACCACACTCATGAGGGACACGGTTAGTTCTCACATTCATATCTCAACAAACCCACTGTGGTCAGAAAAACCACCCCAACAAAAAGCACTTACTGCAGTCTACTATCAAGTCAGTGTTCATCTTAGGGTCACAGTTCGGACCAGGTTCAAGTGTTTGGTGTTTCCCTGATTACTTGGTTGGAAGAGGGCAAAGCTGTGCTTCGCTGTCTGTCCTTAGAAATTGTGGAGTTCTGTACAGTTTCCTCATGAGGTCTGTTTGGTTGCACCTTGCTTTCAGCTGACTTAATCTGTCCACCTACCAGTATATCTCCTTCCAAGACAACCCCAAAGAGAAGCACTTTTGATGGAAAAATCAGCAGTGGTTATTTTTGGAGTCGTCCGAGAGAAACCTTTTCACTGAACTAAACTGCTTCCAAATCCTGGTGCTGCTCATGTCTTTAATAACAGCCCCAACAAAAAGCACTTGCCCATTTCAACTGACAGGCCAGTGCTCTAGTTTGGGTCATGATACAGACTTGAGATGATAACAAAAATTGTTGCCATTCAACAAAGAGATGATCATGTCTTTCACTCCTGCTCAACAACAGGACCCCAACAAGTAGCACTTACTGCAGTCAGATATCAAGTGAGTGCATGTGTTTGGGAAATGCTGCTGACAAAATGGATGAACTATAACTGACATGAACAAACAAGGTGGTATTTTCTGTCTGGCAGCCTGAGCCACATAACATGCTAAACCCACAACTAGACAACCCCAAAGAGAAGCACTTGTGAACACATACAAACACCAGTGTCTCTGTTTGAGGTGGTCTGGTTGTGTCATTGCGCCCTTTGACTCATGTTGATTCATGTTTGACCACATGACAACTGCCATGTGGAACTGTCCCAACAAGAAGCACTTACCACATGCAAAGAGGTCATGTCTGAGCTCAAGTTGGGTCAGTGAACTGGCCTGCACTTCTTCTTACTTCTGTCCTGTTGAAGTCTCTTGAGCAGTTTTGCTGGACATCTTCTGACTTGAGTTCCTGGAGCCATTGATGTCATCTGTCTCGGCCCATCTTGTCCCTCTTGGTTTTTTATGCTGCCACCATGATTTAAACTCCTCCCTCCTGGTCTTACAGTTTCAATGCTCTTGATGGTTGCCCAAAACAATTGGTCAAGCAGTACTTAAGAAAATGGCCCATAACCAAGTATCCATTTGCATCTCTAGAGAGGCAATCTTTGACCATCGTACCCCCTCGTCACATGAGGGCCTTCTTCCTCCACTTTGATTCACAGCAAAATAAACACATGAGATAAGAGTGGGCAGCTGTTTTTGAGAAAACACATTCACCATGGACAACATATGTTCTCACAACAAAGTCCTCAAAACCCACTGTGGTCAGCAAAACTACCCCAACAAAATATCCATACAAAGTCCTCCATGGGGTAAGAAGCAGGGCCATGTACCCAGTCACCAAGAAAACAGCTTTCAAAGTGTAACCATCCCTGGACAACCTTCAGGGATGGACACCATGCGCCAGGGCCCAATGTCACACATGCGATGGCCAGGAATCAAACCCGGGTCAACTGCTTGGAAGGCAGCTATGCTCACCACTATACCACCATCGCTCTGCACACCCTGTTCCAGGTCCACAGGAGCAAAAGCTCTGGGTAAAGCACTCTGGAACCTAAGTCCAAGCCCTCTGACGGCCGCTGTCTTCTGCTGCAAGAACTGACCCCAAGTACCCTGAGTTGCATTTTTCCTCTTGCTGGTGTTTCAACTGGCAGCGGTGTACACAGTCACGATTGTCGTACGTGTGTCCTTTTTCCATGTGTGTCGAGTTGTCACTCGACATTTCGAACCTTTCTGAGTCAACGGTAGCCCCCACCGACCTAGAGTGTTCGAGTCTCACAGACAACAACTTCCGATTCCCAATGTTCTTTTTCGACCAGACCTGCACATGGAGACTTCAATGGATTTCTAGCCCATCGCCTTAACCACTCTACCACAACAACCACTCTGACAGTCTGTCCCTGCTCAACTCCACATCATTTTGCATGTGGAGCTTGTAGTAGGTGTCCAAAGTGCCCCAAAATAGCAGAATGCCTCTCCCTTGTTAGGGGGTGCTTGTGTTGAGCTCATGCTCTGGTTTTCACTTGTGTTCAGAGCTTGACTATCTGTCACCACCTTGGACATTGATGCAGGCAAAGCAGTTGGGCGAGCTCCAGAGCTTTGCGAGAAGGCTGAGAAAAGTGAAAATATTGAAGTCGGAACTTGTAGCTGTTTCTTGGGGTCCACAAGCAATTTTGTGGCTCGTTGGTCTAGGGGTATGATTCTCGCTTTGGGTGCGAGAGGTCCCGGGTTCAAATCCCGGACGAGCCCGCAACCCTCAGAGCCTCCGTGACCAGGCTGTACTGCATGCAGAAGAAAGGGAGTTAAGTGGTCACTTAATTTTTTCCCTCTTTTATGGAGTTGAAATGTCCCACTCCCTTCCATCTTTGTAACGCCACTGTTTCCGTGCTCTAAAAGAGCATCACTGAGCTCGGCCAATGTGAACCCCTTCCAAAGAAAGCCACTGCCAGGTCTTAACCTGACCCCTTAGGGTGTTTCAAAAGTGGAGCACGGCTGCCAATGAGAGCACAAGATTTGTGGTCAGCACCTGGGTTGGCCCCCCAAGGTGTCCTTGTGTGGACCGAGTGGACGTGTGGTTACGGGGAGACCTGAACGGACACAATCTGAACACGCAAGTAAAAAGAAACTAAGGATTTCGAGAACACCTTTGACTTCGGAGGAAAAATTCATTGCGAGCGCCTTCTAATCTTTCATTGGATTGACCACCTTTGTGGCTCGTTGGTCTAGGGGTATGATTCTCGCTAAGGGTGCGAGAGGTCCCAGGTTCAAATCCCGGACAAGCCCGCTCAATGGAGGTGTTGCAGGTGGCCTCACCCATTCTGGGCAGTCTGTTTCAGAGCCTACTAGCACACAGACTGCAGAGGAATGGTATCCCAGGGAGCCTGAAACTTGCCTCCCATTAACAATGGCACAAAAGGGCACAGCAGCTCTTGGTGACCTTTCATGGCTTTCCAGCTGCGCACCTATCACCTTCATATAACACGTGTGCACTTAACCAGTCACATTGTGCCTTTGTTTCAATGGTTTGGGGTCAATTCTCACTTTTTATCTCCTCACTGAAAGCCCTGAAATTCTGGCTCGTTGGTCTAAAGGTATAATTTTTGCTTTGGGTGCAAGAGGTCCCGGGTTCAAGTCCCTGACGAGCCCACTCCTTACAGGTTTGCCTGAAGTCAGTGTGATGTGTGATGATGATGATGTTGTGTTTGTCCACTTGGCTAACACTTCCTTCACCATTGCCTGCATACTGTCCTTTTTTTGTGAAGTGACTGCGCTGTATTCCACTGTTACCAATAGTGTTCATTCCTCTGGGTTGTGGCCGCAGCAACCCCAGTTTGAATCAGGTTCACAGCAAAGGTGCTCAGCTGGACTTGCTTGGTGAAATTCCAGTTTGCGTGCAGCCGTCTGCTTTTTCAGAATTAATTCAAAGTGGTGGGCATGGGCCAATGGCCCTTTTGGTCAGCCCTGGTATGACTTGGCTTGGCTTTTGTCAGCAGCCTTTCCAAACGCAGTTGTCCCACTCAGAGCCCACTGGCTTTGTATGACGTGGGTGTGGAAGGTAGGTCTCAACCAAGGCAGCAGGGGCTAGTGGCGCAATGGATAACACATCTGAATACGGATCAGAAGATTCTAGATTCGACTCCTGGCTATTTTTCCTGCTGAATGACATGTTCCTGGGTCCTGGTGCTTCCCCTGGACAACTGAAGAGAAAAGCTCTGGGACAGTGACACTGACTTTCAGTGTCTGCAATTTGAGGCCTCTGAGCCCCTCTGTATGGCTTAGTCAGGTTCACTTTGTGATTATGTCTAGCTTTTGTTGAGCTCATCAAAATCATGCACTTGTTGAAACTATGTGGTATGAGTTACCAGAAGAAAGAACAAACATTTTCCATTCACCCTGACACCTATAGAGCTGCCATGCTGAATTTTACCAAATGGCTGCCATAATGCAGTGTTATCTTTTTTACCACAGAAATGAGACTAAAAACAGATCTAAAACAAATAAAAGGCTCACTCCAAAATAGAGACATCAACTCTGATGAAATTTATTACGTCAACTGTTTCCATGTAAATCAATCAGGTTAGTTGAAGGCCAAAATTTTGTTAAGAACTGAATAAGAGCTAAAAACTGTCTTATTGAAAACAGAGACGTGGGAATGAGCAAAGGTCAAGTCATTCAATTTGCAGTCTAAAAAGCAGTTTTTACAGTTTTACATAGTGCCTTATTGGATACACGATCAAAGTTCAGTCAGATAGCTTCAAACTAAAAAATAAACAAACAAAATGTTTTCACTCCTTAAATGTATTTCATCAAAGTTACAATACTTACCCAATACACAACAAATGCTTTTTCAGAATTATTTTTTCATTAGAAACTTTTTAGTCATTCTATTTCCAAATGTAAAGCAAATAGTAAAATGAGAGAAATTACTGAACAAGTTAAGATGTGAGCACAAGCACAGTGGGAAGATCATCCAGCCGTCCAACCACTAAATGCAAACACAGAGCAAAAAGGAGTGGAAGTCCCCCTGAAGACTTTGGAAACTTTCCTAAAGAGTGAGATGGACACAGATGGTGACCTGACAATTTTCTACAAGGGCTGTGAGTCTGATGACACCTGGAAAAAGAAGAAGAAGAAGAAGAAGAAGAAGAAGAAGAAGAAGAAGAAGAAGAAGAGAGATCTGACCAGTGGAGCCTGATGGAAAGTCACTCAGACACAGTTTGATGCTACTCAGTTATTGTAGAAAAACTAAAAAAGAAAAGCATTTGTTTTTATTTGAATTAAAAAATATTTGAGATTTGTATCACTGCTGCAATAAAAGATTACCACAAAACACAGAAGCATGACAACGAGTAAATAATTCACCTTCTTAGAAGTTATGTAAGTGTACTGTAAACCCACAACTAGACAACCCCAAAGAGAAGCACTTGTGAAATATCATCTCAAAGTTTATTTCAATATTATATTTCTATACTTGATAGATGTGAGTATGTCAATGTAGACATCATTTTTTTCTCTCTGTTTTGGGGTCAGTTAGTTTCACATCATTTTAAGTTTCATTTTCACAGTGTAGTAGACCCATAAAACTGTGGTTGTAACTTTTTTTTGCGTAGCATCAGATTTCTCATAAGAAATGCTGGTTCCATCAATTGACATTTATCAGTTTAACAAACGGACCACATCACCTGTAACCTCATTGGAGCATGTCGAGTGTTCTTTATGTAATGTATGCATCTTTAAAACTATTTTGCTTTACTTTGAGTGAATTTCTTTTTTACAAAAACAAAAAAATCAGTCAGAGTTGGAGGGGTGGGATCTTTTCGATTTATTGAAATATGCTTGAAATAAAATTGTCTCCTGCACAAAACTTTGTATTTTCAAATTTCAAGTTGATCAGAAGTATCTATATTTAACTAACAGTGTTTAAGCTACTATAGTTTATTAGTGGAAAAACAATAAAGAGTTTCTGTTCTATTCTATTTCTATTTTTATTTCCACAAGGCTACACTTTGGGTAGTTTACGAGGAGTTAATTCATAAAACTTTATTTACTGCACTTACAGCTGTCGCCTTCATAGAACCTGTGCGCTTAAGAGGAGACGAGGAGATTTGTTTTAAGACAAATGAGACGTCCTTTCCTTCAGGGACGTTTCATGACGTGAGGTCTTTTAGTGATGACAGCGTCAGCTGATCAGGATCATCTGTCATTCAGCTCTAACAGCTGTTTGTGAGTCTGCACATGTGCTGTAATAACTCTAATAAAATATAAACAGAAACAGAGCTTTAACTTCTTTTTGTTTGTTTAACAAACACTTTCACATGAAGAAAACCTGAGCTCTGTTTATTCTGTGTCCACTTAAGAAGCACACGGATCACTTTGGGGGGTAAAATGNTCTGAATTTTTGGATAATGAATGTGATACAGGTATCCCAGCTTTCTGACTTGTTTCAGATTTATCCTCAGAGACTGTTTTCAGCTCTGTCTTTTCTCTATTAAATAAGTCTGCTGAAGTGAAATATCAGAGAACGTTTCTGAACCAGAGCACCGTCCAATCAGAGACCAGAGATGGCTCTGAAAATACCTCAGGTCTCGCGGAGGAGAGAGGACATCATTTAGAAGAAATGAGACGCAGCCAGACAGTCAGGCATGTCGTGGCACGAACATACGACCAGACAACAGAGTACTGATTACTTTGTGGTGAAGAGGAGGAGACGTGGAACCGTGTTTCCGGAACAACTACTACAACGACATCTAAAAAGGAGTTTTAGGGGAGGTATGTTCCGGGACCAGTCACGTCTGGAGGGACTCACGAGGAATCTGACCAACACAGTTCAAGACCCAGCAAGAGAATCCACAGTGGAGATGCTGGGGATTGAACCCAGGACCTCATACATGCGAAGCATGCGCTCTACCACTGAGCTACATCCCCCTTGTCACATCCTCACAGGAATACACTTTCAGCTCCTGTGGTTTTGATCAACAACTGGGTCACTGGTCCCAATCAAACTGCAACAGTTCTGCGGACAAGAGACGTAAAAGGATTCAAACCTGTGCGGGGAAACCCCAAAGGATTTCAAGTCCATTGCCTCAACCACTCAGCCCTGACAACACAACTCCTCCTCCCAAAAGAGGCCAGCAATGTGCTGGTTTTGACTCAATTTAGAATAATCCATTAACCTAATGTGGGCATGTTTTTGGTCTGTGGGAGGAAGCTGGAGTACTTGAACCAGCAGCCTTCTTGCTGTGAGGCTGGAGCACAACCTGCTGTGCCACCGTGCAGCCCAGCCATGAGACAACAACACAGAATACAAGCTGCCATGCCTGACTCTCTTCTCTTTCAGTACGATTTCCCTCTTGAGCTCAACACAAGCACCGGGATTGTTCCCTCTCCGTAAGACGATAAAACCCCGTGAAACCTGTGGATGATGTTCGAGGTGTACGTTTTACTACACCTCAACTCGTCCCTGTCTGACAGTCTCACCAACAACACCGGCTCACCAATTCGCGATGGACTAGAAATCCATTGGGGTCTCCCCGCGCAGGTTCGAATCCTGCCAACAACGTCTGGTGGTTAATTTTAAATCTTCACCTTCAACAACAGACACTCTGAGCTTGTGAGATCCAGCCGCCCCCAATGGCAACTGAGTCTTTCACAGCTTCACAGCTTCACAGCTCACTGTTGAACTGCGTGTACCTTTTTCCTGCTGTGCATGCTGTTAGCACTGACACATGTGGCCAGTTGAAACACCAGTAAGAGGCAAAATGCAACACCGGGTTACTTGGGTCAGTTCTTGCAGCAGAAGACAGAGGGGGTGGATTTGTGATCCAGAGTGCTTTACACAGAGCTTTGGCTCCTGTGGACCTGAAACAGGGCGTACAGTGCGATGGTGGTATAGTGGTGAGTATAGCTGCCTTCCAAGCAGTTGACCCAGGTTTGGATCCCAGCCATCGCAGTTGAGTGACACCAGGCCCTGGCACAGGGCGGGCGTCCATCTGTGCTATCAAGTGTGACTAGGGATGAGTGCATTTTGAAAGCTGTTTTCTTAGTGACTGGGGTACATGGCCCTGCTTCTTGGCCCATGGAGGACTTTGTATGGAAAGCCTCAAATGAGGTGCTTCAGGTAACCATGCAACAGGAAAAGCTGGCAGGTGAGTGAGGGCGCAGATCCGGCTCTTGGCGTAGACCTCTGCCTTTCTCTCTGCATCTTCAGGGCTATTTATTTAGTTTGAGGCTATCTGACTGAACTTTGAGCTTCTATTCAATAAAGCACTATGTAAATTGCTTTTCAAACTGCAAATTGAATGACTTGACTTTTGATCATTCCCACGTCTCTGTTTCCAATAAGACAGTTTTTAGCTCTTTAGCTCTGAGTGGGACAGCTGCGTGGAATGAGGCCACTGACAAAAGCCAAGCCAAGTCATACCAGGGCTGACCAAAAGGGTCATTGGCCCCTGCCCACCACTTTGATTAAACACTGATAAAGCAATCGCCTGCATATACAGTCCAGCTGAGCACCTTTGCCGTGACCCGGATTCGAACCGGGGTTGCTGCGGCCACAACGCAGAGTACTAACCACTATAAGATCACGGCTGCTCTGCTGGGCTACAATCATTCTTTTTGTCTCAGAGCAGTTGGAGTCCAGGACAGGAATTGGCTTACCTTCAGTGTCTCAGGTGGTTTTCCTTTGGAGCTGGGCAGAAAAGTTGCTCAAGTTGTACCTCGGGCTTACTCTTTACTGTGTTTCTGCTCTCACAATAGATCAGGGAAATTCATTCAAAGCTGAGATATTGACAACAACCTTCTTTTTTTTTTTTTTTTTAAGTTATTTTTTTGGCTCTTTGTGCCTTTATTATATAGAGGAGGACAGTGGATAGTGTCGGAAAGGGGAGCGAGAGTGGGGAGTGACATTCGGGAAATTGGCCACAGGTCGGATTCGAACCCAGGCCGCCCGCTCGAGGACATAGCCTCATGGTGCGCAGCCATATCCACGAGGCCATCCGCGCCCCGACAACAACCTTCTTAATAACCTTGTGCCTTGTGGACTCCCCAGTTCCCCTCCCACATGAAGAATTTCCATTGAACTGCATTTTGGTTTGAATAAGTAGATGTTATGCTTTTACAAATGCATATTGTTCAAGCAAACACACTTTTTATAAATCAACTACAAGCTGATATTGTACATGCACACAGAAAAATATCCACCCTGTCATTGACAATTTCAGCTCAGAGTAAATACAATGTAATTACATAGGATTTATGACAGGGTGATTATTGTTTACTGTTGTTAGGATTTAATGAACATATGATAGACTTTCATTTAGCAAGCTGACTGTGTGCTGATTAAGAAATATATATTTTGATTTTTCTGAAAGGTGAACATATTTATTGATATTTCACCATGACAGAGTGGACATGTTAAGGTTGACAACATCCATCAACATGTAATGCGACACAAACTATGAAACATAAATATGAATACTAATACTGAAATAAATACTAGTAAATAAAAACTGCACAATCAGCCGTTGTTTCAGCCTCAATTGAATAAAAAACAAGTTGTTGGTAGTGATGTCACTGAAAGCATGAGAAGGTGTCTCAAAGGGCTGTTACTCCATAATGACACAATTTCAGGTACACATGCAATCTATTCAATAAGAGTATGAAAATAGAATAAACCTGATCAACATGACTTGTTTTCAACAAATATCCTGTTTGAGACAATAAAACCATATGAAATACTTTTGATTTAGTTTCATTGTGCAGTGTGTGGGACAAATCAAAATCAGGTACATCCAATGACAGAAAGTGGTATAAATGAAGGAAACATATTTTAAGAGACTTATCATTGCACTGGTGTCTGCAAATGTCTGACCACTTAAAATAAAACCTCAGAGTTTCATTGTTCTGCTGCATCATGACTGAATTAATCTGCTGAGGACACTGAAGACTCTATATAATGACATTGACCCTTTTAGGAGCCTGGAGTAAGATGAATATTATTATCCAAGTTTCAGAGATGTGGTTGAAGACTTTCTCATCTAAAACAGGAGTTGGTGCTGGACCCACATATGACTAATGCTGAGGCCATTATAAAGATGTTCACTTTTACAGTAATAAACCTCTTTTCATCTGTCCTCCATTTCCTCCCATGATCTTAAGTACAGTTCATAACTTTTTATGAAATAGGAAGTACAAGGTGTAGCCTTGTTAAAATACAAATAGAAAAAGAATAGATCAGAAACTTTTTTTGTTATTATACCAATACACTACGATAGCAAAAAACACAGCAACTCAAACGTAGATACTTCTGATCAACTTGAAACTTGGAAATACGGAGTTTTGTGCAAGAGACATTTTATTTGAAGCATGTTTCAATAATTCCAAAAAGAAACCACCCCCCAACTCTGACTGTTTTTTGTTCTTGTAAAAATAAATCACGCAAAGTAAAGCAAAATAGTTTCAAGATGCAAACATTACATAAAGAACACACGACATCTCCAGGTGAAATGGTCAGTTTGTGAAATTGTTAAATGTCATTTGATGGAACCAGCATTTCTCATGAGAAATCTGATGCTGCAAAACAAAAAGTACCGACCATGATGTTATGGGTCTGCTACACTGTGAAAATGAAACTTAAAATGATGTGAAACTAACTGACCCCAGAAAAAAGAGCGTTGGTGTCCACGACACACTGACATCTCGGTACAACAAAAAACACATTTTCAAGTATAAAAATATAATATTCAAACAAACGTTGAGATGATATTTCATAACAAATAACTTATTTCATCAGTACACTTACATAACTTCTAAGAAGGTGAATCATTTAATCCTTGTCATGCTCTTGTGTTTTGTGGATACTTTTTACTGTCGCAGTGGTCCAAATCTCAAATGTTTTTTTAATTCCCATTTCCTTTCAGTCCTAATTGCATGAAAGAAAAAGCAAATGTTTTTCTTTTTTAGTTTGGCAACAATAACTGGCAACAATAACAATAACTGAGCAGTATCAAACTGTGTGTTAGTGACTTTCCATCAAGTTCCACTGGTCAGATCTCTCTTCTTCTTCTTCTTGCTCTTCTTCTTCCAGGTGTCATCAGACAATGCTGCCACCATGCTAACTCATCAGACTCACAGCCCTTGTAGAAAATTGTCAGGTCACCATCTGTGTCCATCTCACTCTTCAGGAAAGTTTCCAAAGTCTTCAGGGAGACTCCCACTCCTTTTTGCTCTGTGTTTGCATTTAGTGCATAGCCTCCATAAGTGGAACATAAACCTCACCTCATAAGGAGAGTTATGGTCGTTGGGGACAGTCTCTGAAGCTGTTTGAAACACTTGCACTCACCACTGTTAGCAGAGAGAAAGACAGGATGTATATGCAAAACAGCTGCATCAACACACAAGTGGAGACAGAGAAATTCACTGAAAACACGGACATTTCCTCATCACGTGGGCCTGTCATACAAACAGCAGGAGTAGAAATCAAGATGAAGAGTGTCAGGTTCAGAATGCTGTTATAGTCCTGTAGTCTAGTGGTAAGGACTGTTCAAACTCAGTATGTAAATCAACAGTAACTCATGGAGGAGCCATTGGTTGGACGGCTGGATGATCTTCCCACTGGGCCTTTGCTCACATATTAACTTGTTCAGTAATTTCTCTCGCTTAACTGTTATCTTCTATTCTATCTATCTATTTTCTGATGAAAGAAAGTAATTCTCCCTTATCTGAGAAGTGATCTGGTAAGTGTTTCGAGCAGTTTTGCTGGACAGCTAAAATTTGAAAAGTTATAAAAACCCACTGTGGTCAACTAACCCATCAAATAGCATTTACTGCAACCTACTTACAAGTCAGTGTTCATGTTTGGGTCACAGTGCAAACCAGGAGTGTTTGGTTTTTCTCTGTTTGTTTGGTTGGACACTGGCAGAGCTGTTCTTCTCTGTCTGCCTTTACAAATTATGGAGTTCTGCACAGTTTCCTCCACAGGTCACAGTTTGGTTGCACTATGCTTCCAGCTGACTGAATCTATCCAGCTGCCAGTCATTTTCCTGCCAAGACAAACCCCAAAGAGAAGCACTTTTGTCCAAACATTCTTTTTGGAGTCATCTGAGAGAAACCTTTTCACTCTCCAGCCTCCAAATCCTCTTGTTGCTTGTGACCAATATAACAGCCCCAACAAGAAGCACTTGCTCATTTCAACTAACAGGCCAGTGCTCAAGTTAACGTCATGATACAGATGTAAGGTTTATACCAGGTTTGATGTCCATTGACAAACAGATGACCATGTCTTTCACTCCTGCTCAGCAACAGTACCCCAACAAGTAGCACTTACTGCAGTAAAATATCAAGTGAGTGCTTGTGTTTGGGAAATGCTGCTGACAAAATGGGGCTTGGATGAGTCATGACACAAGGAAAGAAGGTGAGGTGGTTTTTGTATCACATGCAAAACCCACAGCAAGACAACCCCAAAGAGAAGCACTTGTGAACACAGCAAACACCAGTGTCTCTGTTTGAGGTGGTCTGGTTGTGCCACGGTGCCTTTAACTCCTTCTAATGCATTGCTAGCTGCCATGCGCAACTGTCCCAACAAGAGGCACTTACCATATGCAAAGAGATCAAGTCTGTGCTCAAGTTGGGTCAGTCAACTGGCCTGCACTTCTTCTTACTTCTGTCCTGTTGAAGTCTCTTGAGTTGTTTTGCTGGACATCTTCAGACTTGAGTTCTTGGAACCGTTGATGTGGTTTTAGTTCAATGACTTGTACCTTTTGGTTTTTATGCTCCCTCTTAGTTTTAATTCTGCCACCAATCTATAAACTCATCCAATCAGATCTTGCAGTTTCAATGTTCTTGACAGTTGCCCAGATCAATCGATCAAGCATTGCTTCAGGAAATTAATCTGTGGATATTCTCAGTCATCCAGGTCAAGATAAATCACAAACAAGCCAAAATCATATCAACTGGACCAACCTCATGTGAGTTCAAGTCAAATCATCACTCATCCAGTGAATGGCTTGGAGAACTAGATATTTATACAGCCTATGGTGAAACAAGTGGTCATGCAACCAGAAAACATTTCACTCCTTAAGTGTTTGTGTGGGTCATTAGCCCTGATGGGCAGTTGTTCCCCCTCCTGCCCCTCTTTTAAGAGTTGTAGGGTCACCTGATTGAAGATGTGAAAGATGCACTCCTTGGGAGGGCTCTCACATTAAGAAAATGGCCCATAACCAAGCTTGATTTGCATCTTTGGTGGGGCAATCTTTGTCTGATGTAACACCTAGTCACATGACATCATTTTTCATGCTTTCAGTGTCTTCCGTGTATGTTGCACGTGCCACAGCCACAACCGGAAGCACTTGCTCATTTCAACTGACAGGCCAGTGCTCAAGTTTGGGTCATGATACGGACTGGAGATAATTATGTGGGATTATTTCATCAATTAACAGATGATCATGTCTATCACACATGCTCAGCAACAGTACCCCAACAAGTAGCACTTACTGTAGTCAAGTATCAAGTGAGTGCATGTGTTTGGGTAATGCTGCTGACAAAATGGACATTGAGAAGTAAATGAACTGAACTGATATATTCTGTATGGAAGCCTCTACCACATAACATGAAAATCCCACACCAAAACAACCCCAAAGAGAAGCACTTGGGGAAACAGCAATCATCAGTGTCTCTGTTTGAGGTGGTCTGGTTGTGAGTTGTGCTTCTCTGTTCCTAATTGCAAACAATAAAGTTCTGCACAGCTGCTCCAGTTTGGGTCATGGTACAGACTTAAGAAAATAACAAGTATTGTTTTCTGTCGACAACCAGATGATCATGCCTTTTCTCCTGCTCAGCAACAGTACCCCAACAAGTAGCACTTACTGTAGTC
Source organism: Thalassoma bifasciatum (assembly GCA_008086565.1). Classification (NCBI taxonomy): domain Eukaryota; kingdom Metazoa; phylum Chordata; class Actinopteri; order Labriformes; family Labridae; genus Thalassoma; species Thalassoma bifasciatum. The sequence continues at coordinate 54,682 of RPOG01003144.1, read as the reverse complement.
AGATATAAAGTGAGTGCTTGTGTTTGGGAAATGCTGCTGACAAAATGGTCAGTCATGACAAGACAAAGTGAGCTGGTTTTTGTTGGCAGCCTATATCACATAACATGCGAAACCCACAACAAGACAACCCCAAAGAGAAGCACTTGTGGACACAGAAAACACCAGTGTCTCTGTTTGAGGTGGTCTGGTTGTGTCATTGCGCCCTTTGACTCTTGTTGATTCATGTTTGACCACATGACAACTGCCATGTGGAACTGTCCCAACAAGAAGCACTTACCACATGCAAAGAGGTCAAGTCTGTGCTCTAGTCGGGTCAGTCAACTGGCCTGCACTTCTTCCATGGGTCCTATTGAAGTCTCTTGAGCAGTTTGGTTGGACATCCTCTGACTTGAGTTCCTGAAATCTTTGATGTCATCTGTGTCTGCTCATCCTGTCCCTCTTGGTTTTTATGCTGCCACCATGATTTAAACTCCTCCTTCCTGGTCTTACAGTTTCAATGCTCTTGATGGTTGCCCAAAACAATTGGTCAAGCAGTACTTAAGAAAATGGCCCATAACCAAGTACCCATTTGCATCTCTAGAGAGGCAATCTTTGACCATCGTTCCCCCTTGCACATGAGAGCCTTCTTTCTCCACTTTGATTCACAGCAACCAAACACAATAGATAAGAGTGGGCAGTTTAAATTGGCTGTTTTTGAGAAAACACATTCACCATGGACAACATATGTTCTCACAACAAAGTCCTCAAAACCCACTGTGGTCAGCAAAACTACCCCAACATGAGGCACTTACTGCAATCTACCTTCAAGTCAGTGTTCATGTTAGGGTCACAGTACAGACCAGTACAGAGCAGGTTTAGTGAAAACTCTGGGTCTATTAACACTGAAATCAGAAACTCTGAGTTTTCCATTTCACAAAGCAAGACAACTCAAACAGAGAAAGAGGGGTAACTCAAGCCTTTTTCACAGAGAGAGGTAACTCCAGCTCTCAGTCAGTTACCGTAGTAACAGATGCTGTGAAACTGTTCTGGTTGCACTTGTTGAAACTATGTGGTATGAGTTACCAGAAGAAAGAACAAAAAAATTCCATTTGCCCTTACACCTATAGTGCTGCCATGCTGAATTTGACCTAAAAGCTGCCACAGGGCTTAAAACTGTCCTATTGAAAACAGAGTAGTGGGAATGATCAAAAGTCAAGTCATTCAATTCGTAGTACAAAAAGAAATTTACATAGTGCCTAATTGGATAGACACTCAAAGTTTGGTTAGATAGCTTCTTCTGCAGAGAGAAAGGCAGAGGGCCACACCAAGAGCCCCATCTTCGCCCTCTCTCACCTGCCAGCTTTTCCTGTTGTAGGTTACCCCAAGCACTCCATTTGAGGCTTTCCATACAAAGTCCTCCATGGGCCAAGAAGCAGGGCCATGTACTCCAGTCACTAAGAAAACAGCTTTCAAAGTGTAACCATCCCTGGACAACATTCATAGCAGGGATGGACACCATGCGCCAGGGCCCAATGTCACACATGCGATGGCGAACCTGGGTCAACTGCTTAGAAGGCAGCTATGCTCACCACTATACCACCATCGCTCTGCACATCCTGTTCCAGGTCCACAGGAGGCAAAGCTCTGGGTAAAGCACTCTGGAACATAAGTCCAAGCCCTCTGATGGCCGCTGTCTTCTGCTGCAAGAACTGACCCCAAGTACCCGGAGTTGCATTTTGCCTCTTGCTGGTGTTTTAATTGGCTCGCCACATGTGTCAGTGCTAACAGCATGCACACAGGAAAAAGGTACACACAGCTCACAGTGAACTGTAAAGCTTGGAAAGACTCAGTTGCCATCGGGGGCAGCTGGATCTCACAAGCTCTGAGTGTCTGTTGTTGAAGGCTAAGGGTTACAAGAAAAAGCACCAGACCTGCACATGGAGACTTCAATGGATTTCTAGTCCATGGCCTTAACCACTCTACCACAACAACCACTCTGACAGTCTGTCCCTGCTCAACTCCACATCATTTTGCATGTGGAGCTTGTACGTTGTGTCCAAAGTGCCCCAAAATAGCAGAATGCCTCTCCCTTGTTAGGGGGTGCTTGTGTTGAGCTCAAGAGAGAAATCGTACAGGCATGTCGTGGCAGCTTGTATACTGGGTAGTTGTCTCATGACTAATGAGACACACAATGCTCTGGTTTTCACTTGTGTTCAGAACTTGACTATCTGTCACCACCTTGGACATGGATGCAGGCAAAGCAGTTGGGCGAGCTCCAGAGCTTTGCCAGAAGGCCGAGAAAAGTGAAACAATTGAAGTTGGAAGTTGTACCTGTTTCTTGGGGTCCACAAACAATTTTGTGGCTCGTTGGTCTAGGGGTATGATTCTCGCTTTGGGTGCGAGAGGTCCTGAGTTTAAATCCCTGACGAGCCCACAACCCTCACAGCCTCTGTGACCAGGCTGTACTGCATGCAGAAGAAAGGAAGTTAAGAGGTCACTTAATTTTTTCCCTCTTTTATGGAGTTGAAATGTCCCACTCCCTTCCATCTTTGTAACGCCACTGTTTCCGTGCTCTAAAAGAGCATCACTGAGCTCGGCCAATGTGAACCCCTTCCAAAGAAAAGCCACTGCCAGGTCTTAACCTGACCCTCTAGGGTGTTTCAAAAGTGGAGCACGGCTGCCAATGAGAGCACAAGATTTGTGGTCAGTACCTGGGTTGGCCCCCCAAGGTGTCCTTGTGTGGACCCTCACCTGCACACCAATGCCCCTCTGGACTTGCCTGTATTAGACTTGTGCGTTCATTTTTCTTTGATTCCTAAAGCTCTTGTGGAAACTGAAGCCTCCTTTTTTTCATTGCGAGCGCCTTCTTATCTTTCATTGGATGGACCACCTTTGTGGCTCGTTGGTCTAGGGGTATGATTCTCGCTTAGGATCCCGGGTTCAAATCCCGGACGAGCCCGCTCAATGGCAGTGTTGCAGGTGGCCTCACCCGTTGTGGGCAGTCTGTTTCAGAGCCTACTAGCACACAGACTGCAGATGAATGGAATCCCAGGGAATCCCTGAAACTTGCCTCCCATTAACAATGGCACAAAAGGGCACAGCCCCTCTTGGTGACCTTTCATGGCTTTCCAGCTGCGCAGCTATCACCTTCATATAACACATGTGCACTTAACCAACCACATTATGGCTGTTTTCCAAACCGCCTACTACCTACTACTTTCGCATGTAGTATGTAGTATGACTGCAAAACAACAGTAATTCAGTAGTATACTAGACTAGATGCGGAAGTAAATAGAAGCCCAGCTGACACCCCTGAAGCGTGGCATTCACGTACAGTCAGATAAATGATGCAGCTATGACAACTTATCAGTGAAATCTGAAGTATCACAAGGTTTATTAATTTGGCGGATTTGGATCTGTGGTTGCGCACGCATCCATATCGATCTATCAATGTATATATAATATATGTATACATACACACACACACACACACACACACACACACACGTGTATATATGTGTATATATATATGTATATATATATATATATATATATATATATATATGTGTGTGTGTGTGTGTGTGTGTTAATGTTGCTAGTGTTGTACTTATTATCCCCTGTTACAATTGTTGCACAACTTAAATAAATACCATTAAAAATGGCTTTTAATCTTCTCTTGCTGTTTCTGTAAAAAAATTGCTATTCAGTCTTTTTTTTCTTTTGAAACATCAACAAATTCCACTTCCTTCAGTTTAAATGGTGATGGTAAACTTCAATAATGACACCCACTTATTGCAATTGTGTACAGCTGTGATTGCTCAGCTGGACATCGTTATTGTTATTTAGCAATTTATGACCGGTGCTATATAAAGCCATAGGATAATTGAAAACCTATGGAGAGAACAAGGGCACGAAACAGAAAAAAAACATGGCCTATTTGTGTGCAATTCACGAGCACAACATGGCAAGAAGGAGAAGAAGGCAAGCTGCCAATCGGAGGAATCTTCTGGCTGTGCTCCTACAAAATGAATATCAAGTAAGTAAACCATTTAGTAACTTTTTTGGGGTGCTAGACAGGAAGTTAAAAGACTTTTCAAATGATTGGTATCCAGAGTTTGTTAAAAATGCATGTGTGACAAAAGTGTTTCTCAGAATACTTTTTAATCAGTCACAAACCAGTACAAAAAGCAATAACATTTAACAAAATTGAAAGAGAACAGTATCACAATGAACAGGAAAACAAGACATCAGAAAAAGTATTACTTAACAAGCACTATGACTTGTGATTTGCCCCTTCTCTTGCAGTGTGGACCAAGAGGATGCATAGTTGTCTAATTAGGAGTAAGACGACAAGATGCGGAGATGGAACCACTACCCCTGAATTGTTTTCTGAAGGCAGAAAGTTCCGCCTGCCAGTTGCGGGACCAGCTGAGGAACCCCATATTGTTCCTGGTACCGACCCCTTTTCTGGACCTCCAACGTTATATAAATATAACCGACCGGTCACGGTGGAGTATATCGGTCACCTCAGAGGCCTTTGATGTCCCCATCACCACAGTATTTAATGTGGTTCATCGAGCAGTCAATGCCATCATCAAGATCATTGGCAAAGCAATTCGTCTCCCTGCTGCTGAAGAGCTGAAGGGCATAGGGGAAGGCTTTGCCCGTCTGGCTGGTTCTCCTGCCTTCTGCAGAGTGGCTGGCAGCATAGACGGGACACACATTCGAATCAAGCCACCTGCAGCAAATAAAGAAGACTACCTTAACAGGTAACCCAAATACAAAATGTCACTTCATATTTGGATATATATACTTCCCTGAGTTTAAGATTCATGTCACCAAGTGCTTATGTCATTTTCCTACAGGAAGCTCTTCCATTCTATTCAGCTGCAGGTGGTCTGTGATCACAAAGGCCGCTTCTTAAACATCTTCACCGGTATTTATTTATAACTCAATGTTGCATTCACAGCTTAAAGCAGTCAAGCCTTCTCTTGTGCAGGAATATTTTGTATACCAGTCATAATACATCACCCTTGTTCACAGGGCTTCCTGGCTCTGTACATGACGCCAGGGTCTTGCGCTGGAGCTCCATCTATGTCCACAAGCTCTACCCACCTCATGGCTGGTGCATCCTTGGGGATGGGGGGTATCCCTGCCTGGCTGCACCTATCAGCCTGATGACCCCGTACAGGGCGCCTGTACAGAACCCTGTTCAGGCCAAGTACAACAGGCATCATGCCAAGGCCAGGTGTGTGGTGGAGAGGGCCATTGGCATGATGAAAACACGCTGGCGCAGCATCTTTTTTAAAGCCCTGGAGGTAAGAAACAATACCATGATTGTATCCAACTATGATTGTTTCAGCTTAAAGATAATTAAATCAAAAGATTATATAGTGTAATATAGACTTTCAGTGACATGCTACAGTTACATCAGTTATCTTTATTTATTTGCAGGTGAAGCCAACCTTTGTGCCAGCTGTGGTATCCACCTGTGCCTTCCTCCACAATCTTTGCATGACGAATGAGGATCTGCTGGAGCCGGAGGTGGAGGAGGGTGCCATCCATGATGATGCTGATGAACACCCTGAAGAACAAGTACCAGGGGACAATCAGAGGAACAGGATGGCAGCAGAGGTGTCTGCTCCAGGAGTTGCTATTCCTGCACTCCAGGAGCATGACTATTACGTTTCATTAGGAATATGTTATGATTTGATCCCTGGGCATACAATAAATTGCAATTTAACCGTGAGCTTTCTGTTATTTTCATTACTTCATGTTGTCTTATTTCTGACTGCTTTTGAGCCATTTCTTTCATGAAAAGCTATACTGATTTCATTATCATTGTTATTTGCATTTTTTGTTCAACTGTTCAGATGGTGGTTGTAAAACCAAACCAATGACACAAAAAAAATAAATCAAATCATGAAATCCAAAATAAAATTTATTGCAACTGATATTTTTTTTACATGAAATTATTCAAAAAAATATGTTTACGTGGCAATCCTCTCCAAAACCTCCAGCCACTCCCTCTGTCTTCTGTCCTCTCTTTCAGCATTTTCCCTCTCCCTTCTCTCTAGCCACTCCCTCCACTCTCTTTCCCTTTTCACCTCCCAATCCATTCTCTCTCTCCCCCCCTTTTCCTCCCGATCCATTCTCTCTCTCTCCCTCTTCTCCTCCCGTTCCATTCTCTCTTTCTCCCTTTTTTCCTCTCGGTCCCACCTTTCTCTCTCTCTCTTCTCCTCTCTCTCCAACTGCTCCTTCTCCTTCCTCTCCTCTCTCTCCAATACCTCTGTTTCTCTCATCTGCTCCCTCTCCCAACACTTCCTTTCCCTCTCCTCATCTCTCTCTGCCATCTGCTTAAGCAGAGAGATCCAGTGTGGCTCCCCTCTTTGGCCCCTGGGAAGATCTTCAGTGGGGGAGGGGGGGGGGCACCACCACCACATCCTGGCTGGCGGAGTCAATCAGGACAGGTGGTGTGATGCTGTGCCTTCGGCCGATGGCCTCATCCATAAGGGTGTACCACCGCCAGGATGCAGCAGTGCCCCCCGTACTTATCCCAGTCCTTGGGGCCTTCAGTTCCTTCAAGACAAACACAAAACACAGTAAACAGCCCGTTTGGTTATCAACATACAGTTCAAGGCATTGTACGTCATTAAAAACATCTTACAGCAACAGTCTATACACCAACCTTGTATTTCTGTTTCAGATTCTCCCACTTTCTCTTCACCTTCCCAGGGTCCATCTTACCTGTAAGGGAGTGTTGTTTTACAAATTCTCTATAAAAAAAAACAAAATAATAAAAGGTTATAGTTGCAGTCCTTTACGAATTTACAAAACCATTTGTCATAAAAAGGAGCACCATGAATTTCTTGAACTATTTGTTTTTCAAAGATTTTCTTGTGTATTTTGGACAGGAATGAACAGTTTCATATGGGTTTTGTGTACTTATTCCTAAATTTGAGGCTGAAAAGTGGCATTCTGTAAGAAGTCAGAATTTAATCAAAAGTAACACAAACCCACTGAAACACATTATTCTGTTCAGAAATGAAAGAAAAGGAAATGTAACTTGGCAAACAAATAATGTTGTGGTTCGCATGGTTTTTTTTTTGTTTTTTTTTTGCTTTGTTTTTTTGTTAAGCAGTACATTTAAAATTCCATGGATAATTAATCTACTTTTATGTAAAATTTGGATAAATCATTCTGATTTTGGAGCTTGCATAGACAAATTATATTGAAACCTTTGTCAATATTTTGTATCTGGGGCAGTGGTAAGCACCTCCCAATGGGTGGTAGTGACACACATGTATGGGGCACTGTGCGCAGCGGTACGCCCATCTGTACAATAAAACATCTAACAGATCAACTAATACAGACTTACTCGTATCCCTTCATTGTGGCGTTGCGGCGGCCACTGAATAATCGGTCGTTGGCAGACCGCCAACGAATCAAGGATTCAGTGTCATGCCCTGTCCCTGAAATATAACATTTTCCAATTTAACAATTTCATTCAACAGACGCGTTTGTCCAAAGCCACTAAGCATGAATTTAGACTGGAGTGAAAAACCTCAATAATTGTTGTGCTGAAACATGACACATTTAACGTTAGCTTGACAGTCGTTGCGACTAAATCAGCGTGCTTACAACTTTTTTTTTAATGCAAAGAACAAAAACTTTGATAGTAATATTTTACACTTATATTGTCCGGTCACTTCTCCTGAGACGCTGCTGCTGCTCTCCATCGCTGCTGTTGGAATATCGCGTGCATTGTGGGAAACAGTACGCCAGGTAGACTGGTCCGTTGCATACTGAGAAATTTTCTCCGATCAGTAGGTCACCCGGGAACTTGTAGTATACTACAGATCTCGCAAGTTTTCGCATACTGCCTACTACATACTGAATTTCAGCCGAAGGGGTAGGCATCGCTAGTGTAGTAGGCGGTTTGGAAAACAGCCTATGCCTTTGTTTCAATGGTTTGAGGTCAATTCTCACTTTTTATCTCCTCACTGAAAGCCCTGAAATTCTGGCTCGTTGGTCTAAAGGTATGATTTTTGCTTTGGGTGCAAGAGGTCCCGGGTTCAAGTCCCTGAGCCCACTTCAGGTTTGCCTGAAGTCAGTGTGATGTGTGATGATGATGATGATGTGTTTGTCCACTTGGCTAACACTTCCTTCACCATTGCCTGCATACTGTCTTTTTTTTGTGAAGTGACTGCGCTGTATTCCACTGTTACCAATAGTGTTCATTCCTCTGGGTTGTGGCCGCAGCAACCCCAGTTTGAATCAGGTTCACAGCAAAGGTGCTCAGCTGGACTTGCTTGGTGAAATTCCGGTTTGCGTGCAGCCGTCTGCTTTTTCAGAATTAATTCAAAGTGGTGGGCATGGGCCAATGGCCCTTTTGGTCAGCCCTGCTATGACTTGGCTTGGCTGTTGTCAGCAGCTTTTCCCAACGCAGTTGTCCCACTCAGAGCCCACTGGCTTTGTATGATGTGGGTGTGGAAGGTAGGTCTCAACCAAGGCAGCAGGGGCTAGTGGCGCAATGGATAACACATCTGAATACGGATCAGAAGATTCTAGGTTCAACTCCTGGCTATTTTGCCTGCTGAATGACATGTTCCTGGGTCCTGGTGCTTCTGTTGACATAAGCACCAGGGCTTTTCTCTTCACCTGAAGAGAAAAGCTCTGGGACAGTGACACTGACTTTCAGTGTCTGCAATTTGAGGCCTCCGAGCCCCTCTGTCTGGCTTAGTCAGGTTCACTTTGTGATTATGTCTAGCTTTTGTTGAGCTCATCAAAATCATGCACTTGTTGAAACTATTTGGTATGAGTTACCAGAAGAAAGAACAAACATTTTCCATTCACCCTGACACCTATAGAGCTGCCATGCTGAATTTTACCAAATGGCTGCCATAAAGAAGTGTGATTATTTTACCACAGAAATGAGACTAAAAACAGATCTAAAACAAATAAAAGGCTCACTCCAAAATAGAGACATCAACTTTGATGAAGTTTATTTCATCAACTGTTTCCATGTAAATCAATCAGGTTAGTTGAAGGCCATAATTTTGTTAAGAATTGAATAAGAGCTAAAAACTGTCTTATTGAAAACAGAGACGTGGGAATGAGCAAAGGTCAAGTCATTCAATTTGCAGTCTAAAAAGCAGTTTTTACAGTTTTACATAGTGCCTTATTGGATACACGATCAAAGTTCAGTCAGATAGCTTCAAACTAAATAATAAACCAACAAAATGTTTTCACTCCTTAAATGTATTTCATCAAAGTTAAAATACTTACCCAATACACAACAAATGCTTTTTCAGAATTATTTTTTCATTAGAAACTTTTTAGTCATTCTATTTCCAAATGTGAAGTAAATAGTAAAATGAGAGAAATTGCTGAACAAGTTAAGATGTGACCACAAGCACCGTGGGAAGATCATCCAGCCGTCCAACCAATGGCTCCTCCATGAGTTACTGTTGATTTACATACTGAGTTTCTACAGTCCTTACCACTAGACTACAGGACTATAACAGCATTCTAAACCTGACACTCTTCATCTTGATTTCTACTCCTGCTGTTTGTATGACAGCGGGTGCACTACTCCTTTACAGGTACAAAAGTCACTATTTCTCTGTCTCCACTTGTGTGTTGATGCAGCTGTTTTGCATATACATCCTGTCTTTCTCTCTGCTAACAGTGGTGAGTGCAAGTGTTTCAAACAGCTTCAGAGACTGCAGCCATTTCTTCTACATGCAGACACCACCAGCAGAAATAAAGGGAACTTCTCTCAAGAGGATCTGTCAGAAGTACGCAGACAAACTATGCCTATGCCACCCTGTATGACAGCAGCCACCGCCTTCCTGTCTACTCAGCCTACATCTTTATGAAGTCTGATGGGAGGAAAAGGATGGACACACCATGGATGTATGAGCCACAGGTAGAGAAAAGACCCACTCTATGATGTGACTCTTTTTATTTGCTGCTTGTGTTAAAATAGAGGAAGCTGAACAGTAAATGATGTCAACATAAAACAGTGTTTAACAACAGTAACAATGGTGAAAAACTGTTTTACTGCTTCTCTAAAATCTCAAAACAGTTTCTCTTGTATTATAAGTTAATGAATACTATATTTGAGAAAAGAAAAAGTAAAGTTTGAACTATCAGCAAAGGTGCATCATTTTAAGTATGATATAAGGCAAAGGCTTGTGTTAGTTTTACTAGTAGGAGGCATTATTTGATAACAAAAATTAGCCTTTAGGCTGAGAACAAAAATGATGATATTCCTGGAATCCGCACCTTTTAACTGTACAGATATGTCTCTCAACATTTGCATCAAAGAAAGGTTTACACTTTGGAAAATATACTTTTCCATTCTGTTGCCAAAGCTTGACAAGATGTTAGCTCTTACTCTGTTGACTGTTTACATATGTCACTGTAACCAGTAGCTATTCAGTTTGGTTTAGCTAAAAGCCACTACCTAACATATTCTATTTTCGTGTAGTTCCTTATGTATAGAGGTAAGTTTTTCCTTAAAAAAAAAACAGCCATACACACAGCACATCATTTAATCCAGTTCTTGCCATGCTTGGTCATACTTTTTTGCTTCTTCCCAATATAGTTGGTTTCTGGTGGTGAAAGCAGCAACATGAGAGTCCTACCTCTTACTGACAACACCCCCCCTCTGATTGGGGCCAGTCAGTCAGTGCTGGAGGACTACACAGATGCTGTAGAGTACAGACGTGGCCCCCTAAACCCAGACGTGCACCACTTGGAACCAGATGACAAATCCTCGACTTATACTCTGACTAACGTTGTCCCATTATTCACGAGCTTCATGGAATCTACCTGGAACCCATACATGGACGTCATTCGTCGTCGCCTTAACAACTTTTGCCACNGTTCTTTATGTAATGTATGCATCTTTAAAACTATTTTGCTTTACTTTGAGTGAATTTCTTTTTTACTAAAACAAAAAAATCAGTCAGAGTTGGAGGGGTGGGATCTTTTCGATTTATTGAAATATGCTTGAAATAAAATTGTCTCCTGCACAAAACTTTGTATTTTCAAATTTCAAGTTGATCAGAAGTATCTATATTTAACTTACAGTGTTTAAGCTACTATAGTTTATTAGTGTAATAACAATAAAGAGTTTCTGTTCTATTCTATTTCTATTTTTATTTCCACAAGGCTACACTTTGGGTAGTTTACGAGGAGTTAATTCATAAAACTTTATTTACTGCACTTACAGCTATCACCTTCATATAACCTGTGCGCTTAAGAGGAGACGAGGAGATTTGTTTTAAGACAAATGAGACGTCCTTTCCTTCAGGGATGTTTCATGACGTGAGGTCTTTTAGTGATGACAGCGTCAGCTGATCAGGATCATCTGTCATTCAGCTCTAACAGCTGTTTGTGTGTCTGCACATGTGCTGTAATAACTCTAATAAAATATAAACAGAAACAGAGCTTTAACTTCTTTTTGTTTGTTTAACAAACACTTTCACATGAAGAAAACCTGAGCTCTGTTTATTCTGTGTCCACTTAAGAAGCACACGGATCACTTTGGGGGGTAAAATGCGCCATTATTGGATTATTTATTAATTATTTATCCTTTTATCCAGAGCATATCTGATTGTGAGACTTATAATCTATAGGGACACATGAAAATTTAGATTTCAGGTTAAAATAAAATCATGTCTTTCGTTACAAACCTCCTGCTCATGAATGGAACTTCTTAAACTGAACTGTAACGTGTTTTTGTCCCAAGGGACTTATTCTCTGACTTAAATTCTCTCTATAAAGAAGTTGCAGGGAAATAAATAGGGCAATAACTGATCATGAATTACTATTTTTGCTCTATTTTATATAACTGAATTTTTGGATAATGAATGTGATACAGGTATCCCAGCTTTCTGACTTGTTTCAGATTTATCCTCAGAGACTGTTTTCAGCTCTGTTTTTTCTCTATTAAATAAGTCTGCTGAAGTGAAATATCAGAGAACGTTTCTGAACCAGAGCACCGTCCAATCAGAGACCAGAGATGACTCTGAAAATACCTCAGGTGTCGCGGAGGAGAGAGGACATCATTTAGCAGAAATGAGACGCAACCAGACAGTCAGGCATGTCGTGGCAGCTTGTATGCTGGTCTGTTGTCTCATGACTAATGAAACACCACTTCTCCTCCTTGGCACAAAGGCCTTGTTGATGATGTTGCTGTAGATTTTTCCTCAAAATCCCCTCCATACAAGGCCCTGGTCAGTGCAGACCTCCCTGAGTGCTCCTTTCTGACCAACACAGTTCAAGACCCAGCAAGAGAATCCACATTGGAGATGCTGGGGATTGAACCCAGGACCTCATACATGCGAAGCATGTGCTCTACCACTGAGCTACATCCCCCTTGTCACATCCTCACAGGAATACACTTTCAGCTCCTGTGGTTTGGATCAACAACTGGGTCACTGGTCCCAATCAAACTGCAACAGTTCTGCGGACAAGAGGCATAAATGGATTCAAACCTGTGCGGGGAAAACCCCAATGGATTTCAAGTCCATTGCCTCAACCACTCAGCCCTGACAACACAACTCCTCCTCCCAAAAGAGGCCAGCAATGTGCTGGTTTTTACTCAATTTAGAATAATCCATTAACCTAATGTGGGCATGTTTTTGGTCTGTGGGAGGAAGCTGGAGTACTTGAACCGGCAACCCTCTTGCTGTGAGGCTGGAGCACTACCTGCTGTGCCACCGTGCAGCCCAGCCATGAGACAACAACACAGAATACAAGCTGCCATGCCTGACTCTCTTCTCTTTCAGTACGATTTCTCTCTTGAGCTCAACAACAGCACCCCCTAACAAGGGAGAGGCATTCTGCTATTTTGGGGCACTTTGGACACCTACTACAAGCTCCACATGCAAAATGATGTGGAGTTGAGCAGGGACAGACTGTCAGAGTGGTTGTTGTGGCCGAGTGGTTAAGGCGATGGACTAGAAATCCATTGGGGTCTCCCCGCGCAGGTTCGAATCCTGCCAACAACGTCTGGTGCTTCATTTTAAATCTTCACCTTCAACAACAGACACTCTGAGCTTGTGAGATCCAGCCGCCCCCAATGGCAACTGAGTCTTTCACAGCTCACTGTTGAACTGTATGTACCTTTTTCCTGCTGTGCATGCTGTTAGCACTGACACATGAGGCCAGTTGAAACACCAGCAAGAGGAAAAATGCAACACTGGGTTACTTGGGGTCAGTTCTTGCAGCAGAAGACAGCGGCCGTCAGAGGGCTTGGACTTATGTTCCAGAGTGCTTTACCCAGAGCTTTGGCTCCTGTGGACCTGAAACAGGGCGTACATTGTGATGGTGGTATAGTGGTGAGCATAGCTGCCTTCCAAGCAGTTGACCTGGGTTCGGATCCCGGCCATCGCAGTTGAGTTGAGTGACATCAGGCCCTGGCACAGGGCAGGCGTCCATCTGTGCAATTAAGTTTAACTAGGGATGAGTGCATTTTGAAAGCTGTTTTCTTAGTGACTGGGGCACATGGCCCTGCTTCTTGGCCCATGGAGGACTTTGTATGGAAAGCCTCAAATGGAGTGTTCAGGTAACCTACAACAGGAAAAGCTGGCAGGTGAGAGAGGGCACAGATCCGGCTCTTGGCGAAGACCTCTGCCTTTCTCTCTGCATCTTCAGGGCTATTTATTTAGTTTGAGGCTATCTGACTTTTCAAACTGCAAATTGAATGACTTGACTTTTGATCATTCCCACTGCTCTGTTTCCAATAAGACAGTTTTTAGCTCTCATTCAATTCTTAACAAAATTATCGCCTTCATCAAACTAGTCGTCTGAGAGAAACCTTTTCACGCGACTGCTTCCAAATCCAGGTGTTGCTCTTGTCCAATATAACAGCCCCGACAAGAAGCACTTGCTTATTTCAACTGACAGGCCACAGGTTCTGTGTTTAGTCTCATTTTTGTGGTGAAATAATCACACTGCTTTATGGCAGTCATTTGGTAAAATTCAGCATGGGAGCCCTATATGTGTCAGGGTAAATGGAAAATTTTTGTTCTTTCTTCCAGTTGCTCATATCATATAGTTTCTACAAGTGCATGGTTTTGATCATCGCAACAAAATCTAGACATAATCACAAAGTGAACCTGACTAAGCCATACAGAGGGGCTCAGAGGCCTCAAATTGCAGACACTGAAAGTCAGTGTCACTGTCCCAGAGCTTTTCTCTTCAGTTGTCCAGGGGAAGCACCAGGACCCAGGAACATGTCATTCAGCAGGAAAAAATCAGGCACGAGCTAGCCAGGAGTCGAACCTAGAATCTTCTGATCCGTAGTCAGACGCGTTATCCATTGCGCCACTAGCCCCTACTGCCTGGAATGTGTCCCACTTTAGAGGCGCACGCCATACAAAGCCAGTGGGCTCTGCGTGGAATGAGGCCACTGACAAAAGCCAAGCCAAGTCATACCAGGGCTGACCAAAAGGGTCATTGGCCCATGCCCACCACTTTGATTAAATACTGATAAAGCAGTCGCCTGCATATACAGTCCAGCTGAGCACCTTTGCCGTGACCCGGATTCGAACCGGGGTTGCTGCGGCCACAACGCAGAGTACTAACCACTATACGATCACGGCTGCTCTGCTGGGCTGAAATCATTCTTTTTGTCTCAGAGCAGTTGGAGTCCAGGACAGGAATTGGCTTACCTTCAGTGTCTCAGGTGGTTTTTCTTTGGAGCTGAGCACAAAAGTTGCTCAAGTGGTACCTGGGGCTTACTCTTTACTGTGTTTCTGCTCTCACAATAGATCAGGGAAATTCATTAAAAGCTGAGATATTGACAACAACTGTCTTAATAACCTTGTGCCTTGTGGACTCCCCAGTTCCCCTCCAACATGAAGAATTTCCATTGAACTGCATTTTGGTTTGAATAAGTAGATGTTATGCTTTTGCAAATGCATATTGTTCAAGCAAACACACTTTTTATAAATCAACTACAAGCTGATATTGTACATGCACACAGAAAAATATCCACCCTGTCATTGACAATTTCAGCTCAGAGTAAATACAATGTAATTACATAGGATTTCTGACAGGGTGATTATTGTTTACTGTTGTTAGGATTTAATGAACATATGGTAGACTTTCATTTAGCAAGCAGACTGTGTGCTGATTAAGAAATATATTTAGATTTTTCTGAAAAGTGAACATATTTATTGATATTTCACCATGACAGAGTGGACATGTTAAGCTTGAGAACATCCATCAACATGTAATGCGACACAAAATATGAAATATTAATATAAATACTAATACCGAAATAAATACTAGTGAATACAAACTGCACACAATCAGTCGTTGTTTCAGACTCAATTGAATAAAAAACAAGTTGTTGGTAGTGATGTCACTGAAAGCATGAGAAGGTGTCTCAAAGGGCCGTTACTCCATAATGACACAATTTCAGGTACACATGCAATCTATTCAATATAAGTATGAAAATAGAATAAACCTGATCAACATGACTCGTTTTCAACAAATATCTTGTTAGAGACAATAAAACCATATGAAATACTTTTGATTTAGTTTCATTGTGCAGTGTGTGGGACAAACCAAAATCAGGTACATCCAATGAAAGATAACCCCCAAAACCTCTCTGGGTACACACACCCTGCCTGCAACACAAGTTTCCTTGAAGTGTCTCAGCATGTCCCCCCCTGTGGTGCACCAGTGACATCCTCGTTTACATGACAACATGAATGTTCACTAGTGATTTCGGACATTAGCTGAAAGTCTTCCAGCCAATCAGCTGCCCCGTGGCTATTAAAGGCCGAAAAGCCAAATGGCAGCTATTGGCATTTTTCCACGATACAATTCCAGCCCTACTCTACTCGGCTCTACTCGATTTGGTTAGCTTTTCCACTAGCCCGACTACAGACTCACGGTGGGCGTGGAACACAGCTGCGCTAAAGTGCTGCGCAGAAGTGCGTGCATGTCATCTCTAACGCGACACAAACATAATTTTGTACGAACATATGTGCCACTGTGGTCTTTAAAGGGAAAAACAAAGCTTTCAAAAGATTTCATTAAAGTAATACAGCGGCTCTATGTCGGGCGGCATGACACAGGAGCGGAGGTAAACAACAGCCTCGTGCTGCTGCACGCAGAGGGAAACGAAGGAGCTGCTTTCAGACATTAACTCTTCACTGGATCCAGTGAGATCACTTTAATTTTTGATTTTTGGGCCTGGTATACCAGAGATTTTTTGTTGATCAATCATTCTTCTGTGAACTGTTTTTCCCTTTTGGTTCCCTGTGGATTAAAGGACTGATTGGTACTTAAATACTCTCATGGCAGACAGATCGCTCCTGTGCCGACGAACTGTGATTTAATTTAAAAGACTCTTTAAACCGAACTCTCTTTGCTGTTAACTTCTTTTTCGTTTAAAAGGGACTTTTAAATTATTTAGGAATCATGAAGGTGCATTTTAAGGTGGTATTTTGTGTTCATTCAGACTGTGCCATCGGGTTTAAATGTCATTAAAAACTTGTCGCTGAATTATTCGTTTTCCTCTTGTAAGTGATTCATACAGAGTCTTCAGTGAGGACATTCTCTGACCAATGAGTGACCGGCAGACCGTCAATGTCACGTTTTAGTATCGACTTTACTCGCTTGGAACCTGGGTAGAGTAGGTACTAAAAACTGGCGTCTGCTGCGTAGTACCGCGCTAATGGAAACGCAACACTAACCGAGTAGAGTCGAGTAGAGTAGGGCCAAGGCGAGACAGTGGAAAAGGGCCATATGTGTTAAGAGACTTATCATGGCACTGGTGTCTGCAAATGTCTGATCACTTAAAATAAAACCTCAGAGTTTCATTGTTCTGCTGCATTTTCATAACTGAATGATTCTGCTGAGGACACTGAAGACTCTTTATAATGACATTGACCTGTTTAGGAGCCTGGAGTAAGATGAATATTATTATCCAAGTTTCAGAGATGTGGTTGAAGACTTTCTCTTCTAAAACAGGAGTTGGTGCTGGACCCACATATGACTAATGCTGAAGCCATTATTAAGATGTTCACTTTTACAGTAATAAACCTCTTTTCATCTGTCCTCCATTTCCTCCCATGATTGTAAGTACAGTACATAAAGTTTTATGAAATAGGAAGTATCCAAGGTGTAGCCTTGTTGAAATAAAAATAGAAAAAGAATAGATCAGAAACTTTTTTTGTTATTATACCAATACAATACGATAGCAAAAAACACAGCAAGTCAAATGTAGATACTTCTGATCAACTTGAAACTTGGAAATACAGAGTTTTGTGCAGGAGACATTTTATTTGAAGCATGTTTCAATAATTCCAAAGATACCACCCCCCAACTCTGACTGTTTTTTTCCTGTAAAAATAAATCACACAAAGTAAAGCAAAATGGTTTCAAGATGCAAACATTAGATAAAGAACACACTACATTTTCAGGTGAAATGGTCAGTTTGTGAAATTGTTAGATGTCATTTGATGGAACCAGCATTTCTCATGAGAAATCTGATGCTGCAAAACAAAAAGTACCGACCATGATGTTACGGGTCTGCTACACTGTGAAAATGAAACTTAAATGATGTGAAACTAACTGACCCCAAAAAAAGAGCGTTGGTGTCCACGACACACTGACATCTGGGTACAACAAAAAACACATTTTCAAGTATAAAAATATAATATTTAAATAAACGTTGAGATGTAACAAATAACTTATTTCATCAGTACACTTACATAACTTCTAGGAAGGTGAATCATTTAATCCATGTCATGCTTTTATGTTTTGTGGATACTTTTCACTGTCGCAGTGATCTAAATCTCAAATGTTTTTTTAATTCTCATTTCCTTTCAGTCCTAATTGCATGAAAGAAAAAAAACAATAACTGGGAACAATAACAATAACTGAGTTGTATCAAACTGTGTGTTAGTGACTTTCCATCAGGCTCCACTTGTCAGATCTCTCTTCTTCTTCTTCTTCTTCTTCTTCTTCTTCTTCTTCTTCTTCTTCTTCTTCCAGGTGTCATCAGACTCACAGCCCTTGTAGAAAATTGTCAGGTCACCATCTGTGTCCATCTCACTCTTTAAGAAAGTTTCCAAAGTCTTCAGGGGGACTTCCACTCCTTTTTGCTCTGTGTTTGCATTTAGTGCATAGCCTCCATAAGTGGAACATAAACCTCACCTCATAAGGAAAGTTATGGTCGTTGGGGACAGTC
Source organism: Thalassoma bifasciatum (assembly GCA_008086565.1). NCBI lineage: Eukaryota > Metazoa > Chordata > Actinopteri > Labriformes > Labridae > Thalassoma > Thalassoma bifasciatum. The sequence goes on along the minus strand of RPOG01003144.1, from coordinate 36,477 downwards.
TCTGAAGCTGTTTGAAACACTTGCACTCACCATGGGAGACACCATCAGCAGGAAGAAAGACAGGATGTATATGCAAAACAGCTGCATCAACACACAAGTGGAGATAGAGAAATTCACTGAAAACATGGACATTTCCTCATCACGTGGGCCTGTCATACAAACAGCAGGAGTAGAAATCAAGATGAAGAGTGTCAGGTTTAGAATGCTGTTATAGTCCTGTAGTCTAGTGGTAAGGACTGTAGAAACTCAGTATGTAAATCAACAGCAACTCATGGAGGAGCCATTGGTTGGACGGCTGGATGATCTTCCCACTGGGCCTTTGCCCACATAATAACCTGTTCAGTAATTTCTCTCGTTTAACTGTTATCTTCTATTCTATCTATCTATTTTCTGATGAAAGAAAGTAATTCTCCCATATCTGAGAAGTGATCTGGTACTTTGTGACCAAGTTTGACCAGGGAGGCTTGTGTCACATAACATGCAACGATATGTTTCATGTTTGGCCAACTGCCATTCGCACCAAGGAGAAGCACTTTCAGCATTCAAATAAACAAAAGCAACCTACTTACAAGTCAGTGTTCATGTTTGGGTCACAGTGCAAACCAGGAGTGTTTGGTTTTTCTCTGTTTATTTGGTTGGACACTGGCAGAGCTGTTCTTCTATGTCTGCCTTTACAAATTATGGAGTTCTGCACAATTTCCTCCACAGGTCATAGTTTGGTTTCACTTTGCTTCCAGCTGACTGAATCTATCCAGCTGCCAGTCATTTTCCTGCCAAGACAACCCCAAAGAGAAGCACTTTTGTCCAAACATTCAGCAGTGGTTCTTTTTGGAGTCATCTGAGAGAAACCTTTTCACTCTCCAGCCTCCAAATCCTGGTGTTGCTTGTGTCCAATATAACAGCCCCAACAAGAAGCACTTGCTCATTTCAACTGACAGGCCAGTGCTCAAGTTCAAGTCATGATACAGACGTATGGTTTGAACCAGGTTTGATGTCCGTTGACAAACAGATGCAGTACTTGCTGCAGTAAAATATCAAGTGAGTGCTTGTGTTTGGGAAATGCTGCTGACAAAATGGGGCTTGGATGAGTCATGACACAAGGAAAGAAAGTGAGGTGGTTTTTGTATCACATGCAAAACACACAGCAAGACAACCCCAAAGAGAAGCACTTGTGAACACAGCAAACACCAGTGTCTCTGTTTGAGGTGGTCTGGTTGTGCCACGGTGCCTTTAACTCCTTCTAATGCATTGCTAACTGCCATGTGCAACTGTCCCAACAAGAGGCACTTACCACATGCAAAGAGGTCAAGTCCGTGCTCAAGTTGGGTCAGTCAACTGGCCTGCACTTCTTCTTACTTCTGTCCTGTTGAAGTCTCTTGAGTTGTTTTGCTGGACATCCTCTGACTTGAGTTCTTGGAACCGTTGATGTAGTTTTAGTTCAATGACTTGTACCTTTTGGTTTTTATGCTCCCTCTTAGTTTTAATGCTGCCACCATGCTATAAACTCATCCTTTCTGATCTTGCAGTTTCGATGCTCTTGATAGTTGCCCAGGTCAAGCGATCAAGCAGTGCTTCAGAAAATTAATCTGTGGATATTCTCAGCCATCCAGGTCAAGATAAATCACAAACAAGACAAAATCATATCAACTGGACCAACCTCATGTGAGTACAAGTCGTAACATCTCTCATCCAGGATTCTTCTGGTGTGGAGTTCTAGATATTTATACAGCCTATGGTGAAACAAGTGGTCATGCAGCCCGAAACCGATTCACTCCTTAAGTGTTTGTGTGGGTCGTTAGCCCTGATGGGCAGTTGTTCCCCCTCCTGTCCCTCTTTGAAGAGTTGTAGGGTCATCTGACTGCAGGTGTGAAAGATGCACTCCTTGGGAGGGCTCTCACATTAAGAAAATGGCCCATAACCAAGTCTTCATTTGCATCTTTGGCGGGGCAATCTTTGTCTGATGTAACACCTAGTCACATGACATCATTTTTCATGCTTTCGGTGTCTTCTATGTGTGTTGCATGTGTTCATTATCACAGCCACAACAGGAAGCACTTGCTCATTTTAACTGGCAGGCCAGTGCTCCAGTTTGGGTCATGATACGGACTGGAGATAATTATGCGGGATTATTTCATCAATAAACAGATGATCATGTCTATCACACATGCTCAGCAACAGTACCCCAACAAGTAGCACTTACTGCAGTCAGATATAAAGTGAGTGCTTGTGTTTGGGAAATGCTGCTGACAAAATGGTCAGTCATGACAAGACAAAGTGATCTGGTTTTTGTTGGCAGCATATATCACATAACATGCAAAACCCACAACAGGAAAACTCGAGAAACAAGAGAAGCACTTTTGATGGAAGAATCAGCAGTGGTTCTTTTTGGAGTCGTCTGAGAGAAACCTTTTCACTTCACTGCTTCCAAATCCTGGTGTTGCTCTTGTCCAATATGACTGTCCCAACAAGAAGCACTTGCTCATTTCAAACTGACAGGCCAGTGCTCCAGTTTAGGTCATTATACAGACTTCAGATAAATATAAGGATTGTAGTCATATGATAATCAGATGTGTTAGAGTGATTCTGTACTGCCGTGCTTGTAATCTATGTTATCATTCTGACGTCAAGGACAGACTGCTCATGCAGAAAGTAGGTATCAGCTGTTTACAGAATGTGGTTACATGATGTCCATTCAAATATGTTCTGCCTGTGCACTTCTGGTTTGTACATGACTAATGACTATACGATCACGCCCATATGATGATTTGACTGTGAATAAAGAGCTGAACAACGGGGAAGTCGGCGGAGCTGATGGGAGTCAGGGTGCTGGATGCACCTCTGATCAGACTTCCCTTTTGCAAATGCATTAACTAAGAATCTGTGCCTTGGAGCTTCTTTCGACACCCACAGCAGCTGATAGCCAGTTGGGTGCTTAGACCCAACATAACTTGGTGCCGTGACCCGGATCCCAACATACCCATTTCCTGACCTGAGGAGGAGATCAGCCGAGGCCTGCCGACGACCAGCCTTTAGGACAGAGCTGAAGAAAAGCCCTGGGACGTNGTTACATGATGTCCATTCAAATATGTTCTGCCTGTGAACTTCTGGTTTGTACATGACTAATGACTATACGATCACGCCCATATGATGATTTCTCTGTGAATAAAGAGCTGAACAACGGGGAAGTCGGCGGAGCTGATGGGAGTCAGGGTGCTGGATGCACCTCTGATCAGACTTCCCTTTTGCAAATGCATTAACTAAGAATCTGTGCCTTGGAGCTTCTTTCGACACCCACAGCAGCTGATAGCCAGTTGGGTGCTTAGACCCAACATAACTTGGTGCCGTGACCCGGATCCCAACATACCCATTTCCTGACCTGAGGAGGAGATCAGCCGAGGCCTGCCGACGACCAGCCTTTAGGACAGAGCTGAAGAAAAGCCCTGGGACGTGAATTCGCCACTAGGCCGGCAGATAGGAGTCGCCTCCGCTGGACAGGACTGGATTGACGGGATCCGATGTGCTGTGGGGTCGTCCGAACCCTCCAACGAAANAAAAAAAAAAAAAAAAAAAAAAAAAAAAAAAAAAAAAAAGTCATCCTAAAAATTTCTTAGAAATAAGAGTTTTTGGAAGATCTAAAACAGGGGTTTTAGATAGATATCCTAAAAATTTCTTAGAAATAAGAGTTTTTGGAAGATCTAAAAACAAGGGTTTTTAGATAGATATCCTAAAAATTTCTTAGAAATAAGAGTTTTTGGAAGATCTAAAACAGGGGTTTTAGATAGGGATACCTAAAGCTTTCTTAGAAATAAGAGTTTTTATAAGATCTAAAACAAGGGGTTTTAGATATACAGTATTGTGAATGGTCTGAGTATGAATGTTGAGATATGAATGCCACGTCTAGTGTGTGACTCAGCGGGCTGGTGGAAATCAGCTGTTGGCTGAGGTAGCCACTGGGACCTCTGGATAGAAAAAAAAATATAAAAAATAAAAATAAAAGACAAATCAACCCCCCCCCCCTTAAGATATTCTGATGCAAAATCTTATCCTTTAGTTCAGGTCCCCACAGGCCACAAACGAGGACAATAGATTTATCTATGTGTTCCGTCCTTGGACACTGGACGAAGCAGAAAAATTTGCTAAAGGGTGCCACTGTTGAGACAAATGTAGGACATGCCAATGTCAATGTTAGATAAACTAATCTGGATGCAGAGACAGAGAGGTGTTTTGAGCAAGTAAGAGCAGAGTTAATGTCATCAACAGTGTTGTCATTACCAGTTTACACCAAGCCATTTACTCTGCCTGTGCACTTCTGGTTTGTACATGACTAATGACTATACGAAGTGCGGGTATACTACTAAAGAGACACTTATTTCTCGACTTGTTGCCCCTTCAGCCGCCTCGACTACCCTCAGTCCCACGACCTACGTGGAGACTAGTCTGAAGGGAAAACGTTTACGTAATTGATTCTTAGACACGGAACCTCGAAGAAAGCTGTGGGTGTCGTGCTGATAGCCAGTTGGGTGCTTAGACCCAACAAGATGATTATGTCTTACACTCCTGCTCAGCAACAGTACCCCAACAAGTAGCACTTACTGTAGTCAGATATCAGGTGAGTGCATGTGTTTGGTAAATGCCGCTGACAAAATGGGCATGACAGAAGGAAACAAAGTGCGCAAGAATATGGGAGCCTGGTTCACATTACATGCTAAACCCACAGCAAGCAACCCCAGATAGAAGCACTTGTGAACACAGCAAACACCAGTGTCTCTGTTTGAGATGGTCTGGTTGTGCCACTGCGTCTTTTGGCCCTTATCTCATGTTCAGCAGTAAAAGTTGGCTGCTTTTCAGAAACCACACTCATGAGGGACACAGTTAGTTCTCACATTAATGTCTCAACAAACCCACTGTGGTCAGAGAAACCACCCCAACAAAAAGCAGTTACTGCAGTCAACTATCAAGTCAGTGTTCATCTTAGGGTCACAGTTCAGACCAGGTTCCAGTGTTTGGTGTTTCCCTTATTATTTGGCTGAAAGAGGGCAAAGCTGTGCTTCGCTGTCTGTCCTTAGAAATTGTGGAGTTCTGTACAGTTTCCACATGAGGTCACAGTTTGGTTGCACCTTGCTTTCAGCTGACTTAATCGGTCCACCTACCGGTATATCTCCTTCCAAGACAACCCCAAAGAGAAGCACTTTTGATGGAAAAATCAGCAGTGGTTCGTTTTGGAGTCGTCTGAGAGAAACCTTTTCACTGTGATGTACTGTTTCCAAATCCTGGTGCTGCTCTTGTCCTAAATAACAGCCCCAACAAAAAGCACTTGCCCATTTCAACTAACAGGCCAGTGCTCCAGTTAAGGTCATGATACAGACTTGAGATGATACAAAAATTGTTGCCATTCAACAAAGAGATGATCATGTCTTTCACTCCTGCTCAGCAACAGTACACCAACAAGTAGCACTTACTGCAGTCAGATATCAAGTGAGTGCATGTGTTTGGGAAATGCTGCTGACAAAATGGATGAACTATAGCTGACAAGAACGAACAAGGTGGTATTTTCTGTCTGGCAGCCTGAGCCACATAACATGCTAAACCCACAACAAGACAACCCCAAAGAGAAGCACTTGTGAACACAGCAAACACCAGTGTCTCTGTTTGAGGTGGTCTGGTTGTGTCATTGCACCCTTTGACTCACGTTGATTCATGTTTGACCACATGACAACTGCCATGTGGAACTGTCCCAACAAGAAGCACTTACCACAAGCAAAGAGGTCAAGTCTGTGCTCAAGTTGGTTCAGTCAACTGGCCTGCACTTCTTCTTACTTCTGTCCTGTTGAAGTCTCTTGAGTTGTTTTGCTGGACATCTTCTGACTTGAGTTCTTGGAACTGTTGATGTGGTTAAGTTCAATGACTTCTCCCTCTTAGTTTTAATGCTGCCACCATGCTATAAACTCATCCTTTCTGATCATGTAGTTTCAATGCTCTTGGCAGTTGCCAAAAACAAATGATCAAGCATTGCTTCAGAAAATGAATCTGTGGATATTCTCAGCCATCCAGGTCAAGAAAAATCACAAACAAGCCAAAATCATATCAACATGACCAACCTCATGTGAGTACAAGTCGTAGCATCTCTCATTCAGGATTCTTCAGTTCTCAAAGTCTGGTGTGGAGAACTAAATATTTATACAGCCTATGGTGAAACAAGTGGTCATGCAACCAGAAACCATTTCACTCCTTACGTGTTTGTAGGGTCGTTAGCCCTGATGGGCGGTCGTTCCCCCTCCTGTCCCTTTTTGAAGAGTTGTAGGGTCACCTGATTGCAGGTGTGAAAGATGCACTCCTTGGGAGGGCTCTCACATTAAGAAAATGGCCCATAACCAAGCTTGATTTGCATCTTTGGTGGGGCAATCTTTGTCTGATGTAACACCTAGTCACATGACATCATTTTTCACGCTTTCAGTGTCTTCTGTGTGTGTTGCACGTGCCACAGCCACAACAGGAAGCACTTGCTCATTTCAACTGGCAGGCCAGTGCTCCAGTTTGGGTCATGATACGGACTGGAGATAATTATGCGGGATTATTTCATCAATTAACAGATGATCATGTCTATCACACATGCTCAGCAACAGTACCCCAACAAGTAGCACTTACTGCAGTTAAATATTAAGTGAGTGCTTGTGTTTGGGAAATGCTGCTGACAAAATGGTCAGTCATGACAAGACAAAGTGAGCTGGTTTTTGTTTGGCAGCCTATATCACATAATGTGCAGAACCCACAACAAGACAACCCCAAAGAGAAGCACTTTTGATAGAAGAATCAGCAGTGGTTCTTTTTAGAGTTGTCTGAGTGAAATCTTTTCACTTCACCGCTTCTCAATCCTGGTGTTGCTCTTGTCCAATATCACAGCCCCAACAAAAAGCACTTGCTCATTTCAAACTGACAGGCCAGTGCTCCAGTTAAGGTCATGATACAGACCTCTGATAAATATAAGGATTGTAGTCATATGACAATCAGATGATTATGTCTTACACTTCTGCTCAGCAACAGTACCCCAACAAGTAGCACTTACTGCAGTCAGATATCAGGTGAGTGCATGTGTTTGGTAAATGCCGCTGACAAAATAGGCATGACAGAAGGAAACAAAGTGCGCAGGTATTTTTGTATGGGAGCCTGGTTCACATTACATGCTAAACCCACAGCAAGCAACCCCAGATAGAAGCATTTGTGAACACAGCAAACACCAGTGTCTCTGTTTGAGATGGTCTGGTTGTGCCACTGCGTCTTTTGACCCCATCTCATGTTCGGCTGTAAAAGTTGGCTGCTTTTCAGAAACCACACTCATGGGGGACACAGTTAGTTCTCACATTGATGTCTCAACAAACCCACTGTGGTCAGAGAAACCACCCCAACAATAAGCACTTACTGTAGTCAACTATCAAGTCAGTGTTCATCTTAGGGTCACAGTACAGACCAGGTTCCAGTGTTTGGTGTTGCCCTGATTATTTGGTTGGAAGAGGGCAAAGCTGTGCTTCTCTGTCTGTCCTTAGAAATTGTTGAGTTCTGTACAGTTTCCACATGAGGTCACAGTTTGGTTGCACCTTGCTTTCAGCCGACTTAATCGGTCCACCTACCAGTATATCTCCTTCCAAGACAACCCCAAAGAGAAGCACTTTTGATGGAAGTATCAGCAGTGGTTCGTTTTGGAGTCGTCTGAGAGAAACCTTTTCACTGAACTATACTGCTTCCAAATCCTGGTGCTGCTCTTGTCCTAAATAACAGCCCCAACGAAAAGCACTTGCCCATTTCAACTGACAGGCCAGTGCTCTAGTTTGGGTCACGATGAAGACTTGAGATGATAACAAAGATTGTTGCCATTCAACAAGAGATGATCATGTCTTTCACTTCTGCTCAGCAACAGTACCCCAACAAGTAGCTTTTACTGCAGTCAGATATCAAGTGAGTGCATGTGTTTGGGAAATGCTGCTGACAAAATGGATGAACTATAACTGACATGAACGAACAAGGTGGTATTTTCTGTCTGGCAGCCTGAGCCACATAACATGCTAAACCTACAACTAGACAACCCCAAAGAGAAGCACTTGTTGACAGTACAAACATCAGTGTCTCTGTTTGAGGTGGTCTGGTTGTGAGCTGTGCTTCTCTGTTCCTAGTTGCAAACAATGAAGTTCTGCACAGCTGCTCCAGTTTGGGTCATGATACAGACTTAAGAAAATAACAAGGATTGTTTTCTGTTGACAACCAGATGATCATGTCTTTTCTCCTGCTCAGCAACAGTACCCCAACATGTAGCACTTACTGTAGTCAAATATCAAGTGAGTGCATGTGTTTGGGAAATGCTGCTGACAAAATGGTCAGTCATGACAAGACAAAGTGATCTGGTTTTTGTTGGCACCATATATCACATAACATGAGAAACCCACAGCAAGACAACCCCAAAGAGAAGCACTTGTGAACACAGCAAACACCAGTGTCTCTGTTTGAGGTGGTCTGGTTGTGTCATTGCGCCCTTTGACTCATGTTGATTCATCGTTGACCACATGACAACTGCCATGTGGAACTGTCCCAACAAGAAGCACTTACCACATGCAAAGAGGTCAAGTCTGTGCTCAAGTTGGGTCAGTCAACTGGCCTGCACTTCTTCTTACTTCTGTCCTGTTGAAGTCTCTTGAGTTGTTTTGCTGGACATCTTCTGACTTGAGTTCTTGGGCCTTTGATGTCATCTGTCTCGGCCCATCTTGTCCCTCTTGGTTTTTTATGCTGCCACCATGATTTAAACTCCTCCTTCCTGGTCTTACAGTTTCAATGCTCTTGATGGTTGCCCAAAACAATTGGTCAAGCAGTACTTAAGAAAATGGCCCATAACCAAGTATCCATTTGCATCTCTAGAGAGGCAATCTTTGACCATCGTACCCCCTAGTCACATGAGGGTCTTCTTTCTCCACTTTGATTTACAGCAACCAAACACAATAGATAAGAGTGGGCAGCTCAAATTGGCTGTTTTTGAGAAAACACATTCACCATGGACAACATATGTTCTCGCAACAAAGTCCTCAAAACCCACTGTGGTCAGCAAAACTACCCCAACAAAAACACTTACTGCAATCTACCTTCAAGTCAGTGTTCATGTTAGGGTCACAGTACAGACCAGTACAAAGCAGGTTTAGTGAAAACTCTGGGTCTATAAACACTGAAATCAGAAACTCTGAGTTTTCCATTTCACAAAGCAAGACAACTCAAACAGAGAAAGAGGGGTAACTCAAGCCTTTTGCACAGAGAGAGGTAACTCCAGCTCTGGGGAATTTACTTTAGTAACAGATGCTGTGAAACTATTCTGGTTGGGAGGCTTAGGGACCAACAATGGCACAAAAGGTTTGGGCACAACAGCTCTTGGTGACCATTCATGGCTTTCCAGCTGAGCAGCTATCGCCTTCATATAACACATGTGCGCTTAACCAGCCACATTGTGCTTTTGTTGCAATTATTAAAACCATGCACTTGTTGAAACTATGTGGTATGAGTTACCAGAAGAAAGAACAAAAAAATTCCATTTGCCCTTACACCTATAGTGCTGCCATGCTGAATTTTACCAAAAAGCTGCCACAGGGCTTAAAACTGTCCTATTGAAAACAGAGTAGTGGGAATGATCAAAAGTCAAGTCATTCAATTCTTAGTACAAAAAGAAATTTACATAGTGCCTAATTGGATAGACACTCAAAGTTTGGTTAGATAGCTTCTTCTGCAGAGAGAAAGGCAGAGGGCCACACCAAGAGCCCCATCTTTGCCCTCTCTCACCTGCCAGCTTTTCCTGTTGTAGGTTACCCCAAGCACTCCATTTGAGGCTTTCCATACAAAGTCCTCCATGGGCCAAGAAACAGGGCCATGTACCCCAGTCACTAAGAAAACAGCTTTCAAAATGCACTCATTCCTGGACAACCTTCATAGCAGGGACGGACACCATGCACCAGGGCCCAATGTCACACATGCAATGGCCGGGAATCGAACCCGGGTCAACTGCTTGGAAGGCAGCTATGCTCACCACTATACCACCATCGCTCTGCACATCCTGTTCCAGGTCCACAGGAGGCAAAGCTCTGGGTAAAGCACTCTGGAACATTAGTCCAAGCCCTCTGACGGCCGCTGTCTTCTGCTGCAAGAACTGACCCCAAGTACCCGGAGTTGCATTTTGCCTCTTGCTGGTGTTTCAACTGGCTCGCCACATGTGTCAGTGCTAACAGCATGCACACAGGAAAAAGGTACACACAGCTCAACAGTGAGCTGTAAAGCTTGGAAAGACTCAGTTGCCATCGGGGGTGGCTGGATCTCACAAGCTCAGAGTGTCTGTTGTTGAAGACTAAGGGTTACAAGAAAAAGCACCAGACCTGCACATGGAGACTTCAGTGGATTTCTAGTCCATGGCCTTAACCACTCTACCACAACAATCACTCTGACAGTCTGTCCCTGCTCAACTCCACATCATTTTGCATGTGGAGCTTGTAGTAGGTGTCCAAAGTGCCCCAAAATAGCAGAATGCCTCTCCCTTGTTAGGGGGTGCTTGTGTTGAGCTCAAGAGAGAAATCGTATAGGCATGTCGTGGCAGCTTGTATACTGGGTAGTTGTCTCATGACTAATGAGACACAAAATTCTCTGGTTTTCACTTGTGTTCAGAACTTGACTATCTGTCACCACCTTGGACATGGATGCAGGCAAAGCAGTTGGGCGAGCTCCAGAGCTTTGCCAGAAGGCCGAGAAAAGTGAAAAAACTGAAGTCGGAACTTGTACTTGTTTCTTGGGGTCCATATGCAATTTTGTGGCTCGTTGGTCTAGGGGTATGATTCTCGCTTTGGGTGCGAGAGGTCCTGGGTTCAAATCCCGGACGAGCCCGCAACCCTCACAGCCTCCGTGACCAGGCTGGACTGCATGCAGAAGAAAGGGAGTTAAGTGGTCACTTAATTTTTTCCCTCTTTTATGGAGTTGAAATGTCCCACTCCCTTCCATCTTTGTAACGCCACTGTTTCCGTGCTCTAAAAGAGCATCACTGAGCTCGGCCAATGTGAACCCCTTCCAAAGAAAGCCGCTGCCAGGTCTTAACCTGACCCTTTGGGGTGTTTCAAAAGTGGAGCACGGCTGCCAATGAGAGCACAAGATTTGTGGTCAGCACCTGGGTTGGCCCCCCAAGGTGTCCTTGTGTGGACCCTCACCTGCACACCAATGCCCCTCTGGACTTGCCTGTGTCAGACTTGTGCGTTTATTTTTCTTTGATTCCTAAAGCTCTTGTGGAAACTGAAGCCTCCTTTTTTTCATTGCGAGAGCCTTCTAATCTTTCATTGGATTGACCACCTTTGTGGCTCGTTGGTCTAGGGGTATGATTCTCGCTTAGGGTGCGAGAGGTCCCGGGTTCAAATCCCGGACGAGCCCGCCCAGTGGCAGTGTTGCAGGTGGCCTCACCCATTGTGGGCAGTCTGTTTCAGAGCCTACTAGCACACAGACCGCAGAGGAATGGTATCCCAGGGAGCCTGAAACTTGCCTCCCATTAACAATGGCACAAAAGGGCACAGCAGCTCTTGGTGACCTTTCATGGCTTTCCAGCTGAGCAGCTATCACCTTCATATAACACATGTGCACTTAACCAGTCACATTGTGCCTTTGTTTCAATGGTTTGGGGTCAATTCTCACTTTTTATCTCCTCACTGAAAACATGCTGATATTCTGGCACGTTGGTCTTAAGGTATGATTTTTGCTTTGGGTGCAAGAGGTCCCGGGTTCAAGTCCCTGACGAGCCCACTCCTTACAGGTTTGCCTGAAGTCAGTGTGATGATGATGATGATGTGTTTGTCCACTTGGCTAACACTTCCCTGACCATTGCCTGCATACTGTCTTTTTTTGTGAAGTGACTGCGCTGTATTCTACTGTTACTGATAGTGTTCATTCCTCTGGGTTGTGGCCGCAGCAACCCCAGTTTGAATCAGGTTCACAGCAAAGGTGCTCAGCTGGACTTGCTTGGTGAAATTCCGGTTTGCGTGCAGTTGTCTGCTTTTTCAGAATTAATTCAAAGTGGTGGGCATGGGCCAATGGCCCTTTTGGTCAGCCCTGGTATGACTTGGCTTGGCTTTTGTCAGCAGCCTTTCCAAACGCAGTTGTCCCACTCAGAGCCCACTGGCTTTGTATGACGTGAGCGTGGAAGGTAGGTCTCAACCAAGGCAGCAGGGGCTAGTGGCGTAATGGATAACGCATCTGAATATGGATCAGAAGATTCTAGGTTCAACTCCTGGCTATTTTGCCTGCTGAATGACATGTTCCTGGGTCCTGGTGCTTCCCCTGGACAACTGAAAAGAAAAGCTCTGGGACGGTGACACTGACTTTCAGTGTCTGCAATTTGAGGCCTCCGAGCGGGAGACATACCGAATCAGTCCAAGTGAAACACTAATACAGATCGAAAACAACTCGAGTAGTTTTAGTACGTGAACAACTTTGATACACCATACTCAATGGTCTTCTTTCTTGTTTGTAAAAGGTAAGTGGGACTGTGGATATCTCGACGGTACGACAATTTTACCAAATGGCTGCCATAAAGCAGTGTTATTTTTTTTTGTACCACAGAAATGAGACTAAAAACAGATGTAAAACAAATAAAAGGCTCACTCCAAAATAGAGACATCAACTCTGATGAAATTTATTACGTCAACTGTTTCCATGTAAATCAATCAGGTTAGTTGAAGGCCATAATTTTGTTAAGAATTGAATAAGAGCTAAAAACTGTCTTATTGAAAACAGAGACGTGGGAATGAGCAAAGGTCAAGTCATTCAATTTGCAGTCTAAAAAGTGTTGTATTATTCTTTGATTTATATTCTCTTAGATAGACCTTGCAAGTTCAGCTGAGCATTTTACTTAGTCTTACACTGCATGTTAGGCATCTTAATTATTCACAAGGTTGATATGAATTGTAGACAGATAGCTCGGTATTTTGTTTAGTGTTAGACAGTCAGTTAGACATCTCAATCATCCTCAAGGATGATATGATAGCTGTGGCTCCAGCTTTGGTGTGTGACCTGTCAGAACCTTCACATAGTTACATGCTCTATCAACACTCATACACTTTGATAGTACATACCTCTAAAGTCTGACGCCAGCTGTGGGTTGAGACAGCCATGTCAGTCATAGTTAATGGCCAATAATATACGGGTGTTTAGGTAACTCAACCTCTGTATAGGCGTAGCCAATGAATGCTATAAATGTCCAATATCCCCGGAGATCGGGGCTCACTCTTTGGGGAGAGACCAGCGCTGTAAACTTTATCTGTGACCTGAATAAATGCTGAACTGAGGAACTGTTCTTCTTCACGTGATTCTTGGGAGGTGATCGTCTAAAGAACTGGGTAATTTCTAACAGATGGGAGGAAAAGGATGGACACACCATGGATGTATGAGCCACAGGAAGAGGAAAGACCCACTCTATGATGTGACTCTTTTTATTTGCTGCTTGTGTTAAAATAGAGGAAGCTGAACAGTAAATGATGTCAACATAAAACAGTGTTTAACAACAGTAACAATGGTGAAAAACTGTTTTACTGCTTCTCTAAAATCTCAAAACAGTTTCTTTTGTATTATAAGTCAATGAATACTATATTTGAGAAAAGAAAAAGTAAAGTTTGAACAATCAGCAAAGGTGCATCATTTTAAGTATGATATAAGACAAAGGCTTGTGTTAGTTTTACTAGTTGGAGGCATTATTTGATATCAAAAATTAGCCTTTAGGCTGAGAACAAAAATGACGATATTCCTGGAATCTACACCTTTTGATTGTACAGATATGCATCTTAACATTTGCATCAAAGAAAGGTTTACACTTTGGAAAATATGCTTTTCCATTCTGTTGCCAAAGCTTGACAAGATGTTAGCTCTTACTGTGTTGGCTGTTAACATATGTCACTGTAACCAGTAGCTATTCAGTTTGGTTTAGCTAAAAGCCACTACCCAACATATTCTATTTTCATGTAGTTACTTTTGTATAGGGGTAAGTTTTTCCTTAAAAGAAAAAACAGCCATACACACAGCACATCATTTAATCCAGTTCTTGCCATGCTTGGTCATACTTTTTTGCTTCTTCCCAATATAGCTGGTTTCTGGTGGTGAAAGTAGCAACATGAGAGTCCTACCTCTTACTGACAACACCCCCCCTCTGATTGGGGCCAGTCAGTCAGTGTTGGAGGACTACACAGATGCTGTAGAGTACAGACGTGGCCTCCTAAACCCAGACGTGCACCACTTGGAACCAGATGACAAATCCTCGACTTATACTCTGACTAACGTTGTCCCATTATTCACGAGCTTCATGGAATCTACCTGGAACCCATACATGGACGTCATTCGTCGTCGCCTTAACAACTTTTGCCACAGTAAATCCTTCGTGGTGACTGGGGTCACCATTTCTGCTGCAGTGATCAAACAAGCAAACAGGGAACACTTGGTAATCCCCAAATACTTATGGTTGGCTTACTGCTGCCCACGCTTCGACCATAACTCTCCTTATGAGGTGAGGTTTATGTTCCACTTATGGAGGCTATGCACTAAATGCAAACACAGAGCAAAAAGGAGTGGAAGTCCCCCTGAAGACTTTGGAAACTTTCCTAAAGAGTGAGATGGACACAGATGGTGACCTGACAATTTTCTACAAGGGCTGTGTGTCTGATGACACCTGAGAGAAGAAGAAGAAGAAGAAGAAGAAGAAGAGAGATCTAACCAGTGGAGCCTGATGGAAAGTCACTAACACACAGTTTGATGCTACTCAGTTCTTGTAGAAAAACTAAAAAAGAAAAGCATTTGTTTTTATGGGAATTAAAAAATATTTGAGATTTGTATCACTGCTGCAATAAAAGATTACCACAAAACACAGAAGCATGACAACGAGTAAATAATTCACCTTCTTAGAAGTTATGTAAGTGTACTGATGAAATAAGTTATTTGTTATGAAATATCATCTCAAAGTTTATTTCAATATTATATTTCTATACTTGATAGATGTGAGTATGTCAATGTAGACATCAATGTTTTCTCTCTGTTTTGGGGTCAGTTAGTTTCACATCATTTTAAGTTTCATTTTCACAGTGTAGTAGACCCATAAAACTGTGGTTGTAACTTTTTTTTTTCCGTAGCATCAGATTTCTCATAAGAAATGCTGGTTCCATCAATTGACATTTATCAGTTTAACAAACTGACCACATCACCTGTAACCTCATTGGAGCATGTCGCGTGTTCTTTATGTAATGTATGCATCTTTAAAACTATTTTGCTTTACTTTGAGTGAATTTCCTTTTTACTAAAACAAAAAAATCAGTCAGAGTTGGAGGGGTGGGATCTTTTCGATTTATTGAAATATGCTTGAAATAAAATTGTCTCCTGCACAAAACTTTGTATTTTCAAATTTCAAGTTGATCAGAAGTATCTATATTTAACTTACAGTGTTTAAGCTACTATAGTTTATTAGTGTAATAACAATAAAGAGTTTCTGTTCTATTCTATTTCTATTTTTATTTCCACAAGGCTACACCTTGGGTAGTTTACGAGGAGTTAATTCATAAAACTTTATTTACTGCACTTACAGCTGTCGCTATCACATAACCTGTGCGCTTAAGAGGAGACGAGGAGATTCGTTTTAAGACAAATGAGACGTCCTTTCCTTCAGGGACGTTTCATGACGTGAGGTCTTTTAGTGATGACAGCGTCAGCTGATCAGGATCATCTGTCATTCAGCTCTAACAGCTGTTTGTGAGTCTGCACATGTGCTGTAATAACTCTAATAAAATATAAACAGAAACAGAGCTTTAACTTCTTTTTGTTTGTTTAACAAACACTTTCACATGAAGAAAACCTGAGCTCTGTTTATTCTGTGTCCACTTAAGAAGCACACGGATCACTTTAGGGGGTAAAATGCGCCATTATTGGATTATTTATTAATTATTTATCCTTTATCCAGAGCATATCTGATTGTGAAACTTATAATCTATAGGGACACATGAAAATTTAGATTTCAGGTTAAAATAAAAATCATGTCTTTCGTTACAAACCTCCTGCTCATTAATGGAACTTCTTAAACTGAACTGTAACGTGTTTTTGTCCCGAGGGACTTATTCTCTGACTTAAATTCTCTCTATAAAGAAGTTGCAGGGAAATAAATAGGGTAATAACTGATCATGAATTACTATTTTTGCTCTATTTTATATAACTATCTGAATTTTTGGATAATGAATGTGATACAGGTATCCCAGCTTTCTGACTTGTTTCAGATTTTTCCTCAGAGACTGTTTTCAGCTCTGTCTTTTCACTATTAAATAAGTCTGCTGAAGTGAAATATCAGAGAACATCTCTGAACCAGAGCACCGTCCAATCAGAGACCAGAGATGGCTCTGAAAATACCTCAGGTGTTGCGGAGGAGAGAGGACATCATTTAGCAGAAATGAGACGCAGCCAGACAGTCAGGCATGTCGTGGCAGCTTGTATGCTGGTCTGTTGTCTCATGACTAATGAAACACCACTTCTCCTCCTCTGCACCTTGGCACAAAGGCCTTGTTGATGATGTTGCTGTAGATTTTTCCTCAAAATCCCCTCCATACAAGGCCCTGGTCAGTGCAGACCTCCCTGAGTGCTCCTTTCTGACCAACACAGTTCAAGACCCAGCAAGAGAATCCACATTGGAGATGCTGGGGATTGAACCCAGGACCTCATACATGCNCTGGCGCTCTGGTGCTGGTGTGGGTTCTGGTGGCTTTGAGTCTTTGTGAGTGTCAGTCGCTGGGTTTGCACCATATTTGTTCTCAACAGGTTCTTTTTTAAAGCTGAGATGAGCTTCACTTCCAAATTCACTTTCTGCGGCTGCCTCAAGAACTTCAGCTTCAGCGATAGCAGCTGCTGCAGCACTTTCCAGCCTTAATGTATGCAGGTTAGCCTCTAGCTCCAAAGTTCTCCTAGCAGCCTCAGCAGCAGCCTTTTGTTGCTCTTCTTGAATATATGCTTGTGTCTTGAGCATGTCCGCTTCTCTCTGAGCAAATGATGCCTGGGCTTTTGCAGCTTCTGCTTTAGCACGTGCTCTGGCTGCCATGGCACTTGCTGAAGACAGTCTGCTCAAACGTGAACTGCCAGAGCATTGTGATCTTGTTTCAAATAAATCCTCATTATTATCCTCCATGCTGACTGCTGTTTAAAGGGTAGCTGCGTGTTTCCTTAAGATCCACTTCTTTCTGTGCAACCATCCAGGTTAAGTGTCTTTTCACTATTCTGCCCTCACTAGTGAGTTTTCAGAGATTTCCCAGCTTGGCAGATAGTTAAACAGTTTTTTCTTTAAATAAACACCAGGAGATGAAAATATGGCTCAGGTATTTATATTAAAGTTGAATTGTTCCAGTTCATTTTTCATTCGTTCTTTCTTTCTTTCATTTTTGTGAAACTGCAACACACAAAAAATAATATTACAGTCACAAAGCCATACATACACTTTTCCTTAATACAAACATCCCCCTTGTCACATCCTCACAGGAATACACTTTCAGCTCCTGTGCTTTGGATCAACAACTGGGTCACTGGTCCCAATCAAACTGCAACAGTTCTGCGGACAAGAGGCATAAATGGATTCAAACCTGTGCGGGGAAACCCCAATGGATTTCAAGTCCATTGCCTCAACCACTCAGCCCTGACAACACAACTCCTCTTCCCAAAAGAGGCCAGCAATGTGCTGCTTTTGACTCAATCTAGAATAATCCATTAACCTAATGTGGGCATGTTTTTGGTCTGTGGGAGGAAGCTGGAGTACTTGAACCAGCAGCCTTCTTGCTGTGAGGCTGGAGCACTACCCGCTGTGCCACCGTGCAGCCCAGCTATGAGACAACAACCCAGAATACAAGCTGCCATGCCTGACTCTCTTCTCTTTCAGTACGATTTCCCTCTTGAGCTCAACAACAGCACCGGGATTGTTCCCTCTCCGTAAGACGATAAAACCCCGTGAAACCTGTGGATGATGTTCGAGGTGTACGTTTTACTACACCTCAACTCGTCCCTGTCTGACAGTCTCACCAACAACACCGGCTCACCAAAAGGCGATGGACTAGAAATCCATTGGGGTCTCCCCGCGCAGGTTCAAATCCTGCCAACAACGTCTGGTGCTTCATTTTAAATCTTCACCTTCAACAACAGACACTCTGAGCTTGTGAGATCCAGCCGCCCCCAATGGCAACTGAGTCTTTCACAGCTTCACAGCTTCACAGCTCACTGTTGAACTGTATGTACCTTTATCCTGCTGTGCATGCTGTTAGCACTGACACATGAGGCCAGTTGAAACACCAGCAAGAGGCACAATGCAACACCGGGTTACTTGGGTCAGTTCTTGCAGCAGAAGACAGAGGGGGTGGATTTGTGATCCAGAGTGATTTACACAGAGCTTTGGCTCCTGTGGACCTGAAACAGGGCGTGCAGTGCGATGGTGGTATAGTGGTGAGTATAGCTGCCTTCCAAGCAGTTGACTCAGGTTTGGTTCCCAGCCATCGCAGTTGAGTGACATCAGGCCCTGGCACAGGGCGGGCGTCCATCTGTGCAATCAAGTTTAACTTCCCTACTCACGTAAAACTTTCGACAAAAGAATCACTGACCCCATGTACCGGGACGAAGAACCGGGTACCTCCTGAAACATACCTTTCGGAGTTTACTCCACGAAGTCCATTGGTACGTTGTCCTTTTCGACCGTCCACTCTCTCCCGCGTCTAGGCCGAGAACCGCATCTGGAGACGGAAAGAGAGACGTAGAAGAGGGCTATTTATTTAGTTTGAGACTTTCTGACTGAACTTTGAGCGTCTATTCAATAAAGCACTATGTAAATTGCTTTTCAAACTGCAAATTGAATGACTTGACTTTTGATCATTCCCACTGCTCTGTTTCCAATAAGACAGTTTTTAGCTCTTATTCAATTCTTCACAAAATTATCGTCTTCATCAAACTAGTTGTCTGAGAGAAACCTTTTCACTTGACTGCTTCCAAATCCTGGTGTTGCTCTTGTCCAATATAACAGCACCAACAAGAAGCACTTGCTTATTTCAACTGACAGGCCACAGGTTCTGTTTAGTCTCATTTTTGTGGTGAAATAATCACACTGCTTTATGGCAGCAATTTGTTAAAATTCAGCAGGGCAGCTCTATATGTGTCAGGGTAAATGGAAAATGTTTGTTCTTTCTTCCAGTTGCTCATATCATATAATTTCTACAAGTGCATGGTTTTGATCATCTCAACAAAAGCTATACATAATCACAAAATGAACCTGACTAAGCCAGACAGAGGGGCTCAGAGGCCTCAAATTGTAGACACTGAAAGTCAGTGTCACTGTCCCAGAGCTTTTCTCTTCAGTTGTCCAGGGGAAGCACCAGGACCCAGGAACATGTCATTCAGCAGGCAAAATCAGGCACCGAGGAGTCGAACCTAGAATCTTCTGATCCGTAGTCAGACACGTTATCCATTGCGCCACTAGCCCCTACTGCCTGGAATGTGTCCCACTTTAGATGGCCACCACATACAAAGCCAGTGGGCTCTGAGTGGGACAGCTGCGTGAAATGAGGCCACTGACAAAAGCCAAGCCAAGTCATACCAGGGCTGACCAAAAGGGTCATTGGCCCATGCCCACCACTTTGATTAAACACTGATAAAGCAGTCGCCTGCTATATGTCAGGTCGACTCGTGGAAACGGCACTGGGCCTAAGCTTGGCCCCAACGACGCCGGTGTTGTGTCTCATGATTGGTGATATGCTAGTCGGCTGCTCTGCTGGGCTGAAATCATTCTTTTTGTCTCAGAGCAGTTGGAGTCCAGGACAGGAATTGGCTTACCTTCAGTGTCTCAGGTGGTTTTCCTTTGGAGCTGAGCACAAAAGTTGCTCAAGTTGTACCTCGGGCTTACTCTTTACTGTGTTTCTGCTCTCACAATAGATCAGGGAAATTCATTAAAAGCTGAGATATTGACAACAACTGTCTTAATAACCTTGTGCCTTGTGGACTCCCCAGTTCCCCTCCAACATGAAGAATTTCCATTGAACTGCATTTTGGTTTGAACAAGTAGATGTTATGCTTTTACAAATGCATATTGTTCAAGCAAACACACTTTTTATAAATCAACTACAAGCTGATATTGTACATGCACACAGAAAAATATCCACCCTGTCATTGACAATTTCAGCTCAGAGTAAATACAATGTGATTACATAGGATTTCTGACAGGGTGATTATTGTTTGCTGTTGTTAGGATTTAATGAACATATGATAGACTTTTATTTAGCAAGCTGACTGTGTGCTGATTAAGAAATATATTTTGATTTTTCTGGAAAGTGAACATATTTATTGATATTTCACCATGACAGAGTGGACATGTTAAGCTTGACAACATCCATCAACATGTAATGCGACACAAACTATGAAATATAAATATAAAAACTAAGACTGAAATAAATACTAGTAAATACAAACTGCACAATCAGCCATTGTTTCAGCCTCAATTGAATAAAAAAACAAGTTGTTGGTAGTGATGTCACTGAAAGCATGAGAAGGTGTCTCAAAGGGCTGTTACTCCATCATGACACAATTTCAGGTACACATGCAATATATTCAATACGAGTATGAAAATAGAATAAACCTGATCAACATGACTTGTTTTCAACAAATATCCTGTTTGAGACAATAAAACTATATGAAATACTTTTGATTTAGTTTCATTGTGCAGTGTGTGGGACAAACCAAATTCAGATACATCCAATGACAGAAAGTGGTATAAATGAAGGAAACACATTTTAAGTGACTTATCATTGCACTGGTGTCTGCAAATGTCTGACCACTTAAAATAAAACCTCAGAGTTTCATTGTTCTGCTGCATTTTCATAACTGAATTAATCTGCTGAGGACACTGAAGACTCTTTGTAATGACATTGACCCTTTTAGGAGCCTGGAGTAAGATGAATATTATTATCCAGGTTTCAGAGATGTGGTTGAAGACTTTGTCTTCTAAAACAGGAGTTGGTGCTGTACCCACATATGACTAATGCTGAAGCCATTATAAAGATGTTCACTTTTACAGTAATAAACCTCTTTCCATCTGTCCTCCATTTCCCCCCATGATCTTAAGTACAGTACATAACTTTTTATGAAATAGGAAGTACCCAAGGTGTAGCCTTGTTAAAATACAAATAGAAAAAGAATAGATCAGAAACTTTTTTTTGTTATTATACCAATACACTACGATAGCAAAAAAACACAGCAACTCAAACGTAGATACTTCTGATCAACTTGAAACTTAAAATACAGAGTTTTGTGCAAGAGACATTTTATTTGAAGCATATTTCAATAATTCCAAAAAGATACCACCCCCCAACTCTGACTGTTTTTTGTTTTTGTAAAAATAAATCACACAAAGTAAAGCAAAATAGTTGCACACATTACATAAAGAACACACAACATCTTCAGGTGAAATGGTCAGTTTGTGAAATTGTTAAATGTCATTTGATGGAACCAGCATCTCTCATGAGAAATCTGATGCTGCAAAACAAAAAGTACCGACCATGATGTTATGGGTCTGCTACACTGTGAAAATGAAACTTAAAATGATGTGAAACTAACTGACCCCAAAAAAAAGAGCGTTGGTGTCCACGACACACTGACATCTCGGTACAACAAAAAACACATTTTCAAGTATAAAAATATAATATTTAAATAAACGTTGAGATGATATTTCATAACAAGTAAGTTATTTCATCAGTACACTTACATAACTTCTAAGAAGGTGAATCATTTAATCCTTGTAATGCTTTTGTGTTTTGTGGATACTTTTACTGTCGCAGTGATCCAAATCTCAAATGTTTTTTTAATTCCCATTTCCCTTCAGTCCTAATTGCATGAAAGAAAAAGCAAATGTTTTTCTTTACTAGTTTGACAACAATAACTGGCAACAATAACAATAACTGAGTAGTATCAAACTGTGTCAGTGACTTTCCATCAAGTTCAGATCTCTCTTCTTCTTCTTCTTCTTCTTCTTGCTCTTCTTCTTCCAGGTTTCATCAGACAATGCTGCCACCATGCTAACTCATCAGACACAGCCCTTGTAGAAAATTGTCAGGTCACCATCTGTGTCCATCTCACTCTTTAGGAAAGTTTCCAAAGTCTTCAGGGAGACTTCCACTCCTTTTTGCTCTGTGTTTGCATTTAGTGCATAGCCTCCATAAGTGGAACATAAACCTCACCTCATAAGGAGAGTTATGGTCGTTGGGGACAGTCTCTTATGCTGTTTGAAACACTTGCACTCACCATGGGAGACACTGTTAGCAGAGAGAAAGCCCTGATGTATATGCAAAACAGCTGCATCAACACACAAGTGGAGACAGAGAAATTCAATGAAAACATGGACATTTCCTCATCACGTGGGCCTGTCATACAAACAGCAGGAGTAGAAATCAAGAAGAGTGTCAGGTTCAGAATGCTGTTATAGCCATTGGTTGGATGGCTGGATGATCTTCCCACTGTGCTTTTGCTTGCATCTTAACTTGTTCAGTAATTCCTCTCGTCTGACTGTTATCTTCTATTCTGTCTATCTATTTTCTGATGAAAGAAAGTAATTCTCCCTTATCTGAGAAGTGATCTGGTACTTTGTGACCAAGTTTGACCAGGGAGGCTTGTATCACATAACATCCAATGATATGTTTCATGTTTGGCCAACTGCCATTCGCACCAAGGAGAAGCACTTTCAGCATTCAAATAGGTTGACACTGTACCCAAGTTGGGTCAGTCCACTGGCCTGCACTTCTTCTTCATTGTGTGCTATTGAAGTCTGGACAGCTAAAATTTGCAAAGTCATAAAAACCCATTGTGGTCGCAAAACTAACCCATCAAAAATCATTTACTGCAACCTAATAACAGTGTTCATGTTTGGGTCACAGTGCAAACAAGGTTCAAGTGTTTGGTTTTTCTCTGTTTATTTGGTTGGACACTGGCAGAGCTGTTCTTCTCCTTCCTTCTTCTCCTGCCAAGACAACCCCAAAGAGAAGCACTTTTGTCCAAACATTCAGCAGTGGTTCTTTTTGGAGTCGTCTGAGAGAAACCTTTACACTCTCCAGCCTCCAAATCCTGGTGTTGCTTGTGTCCAATATAACAGCCCCAACGAAAAGCACTTGCCCATTTCAACTGACAGGCCAGTGCTCAAGTTTGGGTCATGATACAGACTTGAGATGATACAAAAATTGTTGCCATTCAACAAAGAGATGATCATGTCTTTCACTTCTGCTCAGCAACAGTACCCCAACAAGTAGCACTTACTGCAGTCAGATATCAAGTGAGTGCATGTGTTTGGGAAATGCTGCTGACAAAATGGATGAACTATAACTGACATGAATGAAGCAAGGTGGTATTTTCTGTCTGGCAGCCTGAGCCACATAACATGCTAAACCCACAACTAGACAACCCCAAAGAGAAGCACTTGTGAACACAGAAAACACCAGTGTCTCTGTTTGAGGTGGCCTGAATGTGTCATTGCGCCCTTTGACTCATGTTTGACCACATGACAACTGCCATGTGGAACTGCTACAACAGGAAGCACTTACCACATGCAAAGAGGTCAAGTCTTTGCCCAAGTTGGGTCAGTCAACTGGCCTGTACTTCTTCTTACATCTGTCCTGTTGAAGTCTCTTGAGCAGTTTTGCTGGACATCTTCTGACTTGAGTTCTTGGAACTGTTGATGTGGTCAAATTCAATGACTTCTCCCTCTTAGTTTTAATGCTGCCACCATGCTATAAAGTCATCCTTTCTGATCTTGCAGTTTCAATTCTCTTCACAGTTGCCAAGAACAAATGATCAAGTAGTGTTTCAGAAAATTAATCTGTGGATATTCTCAGTCATCCAGGTCAAGATAAACCACAAACAAGACAAAATTATATCAACTGGACCAACCTCATGTGAGTACAAGATGTAGCATCTCTCATTCAGTGAACTTCTTCAGTTCTGAAAGTCTGGTGTGGAGAACTAGATTTTTATACAGCCTATGGTGAAACAAGTGGTCGTGCAACCAGAAACCATTTCACTCCTTAAGTGTTTGTGTGAATCTTAGCCCTGGTGGGCAGTCCTTCCCCCTCCTGTCCCTCTTTTAAGAGTTGTAGGGTCACCTGATTGAAGGTGTGAAAGATGGCTGCAGATCCTTGGGAGGGCTCTCACATTAAGAAAATGGCCCATAACCAAGCTTGATTTGCATCTTTGGTGGGGCAATCTTTGTCTGATGTAACACCTAGTCACATGACATCATTTTTCATGCTTTCAGTGTCTTCTGTGTGTGTTGCACGTGTTTATTATCACAGCCCCAACAGGAAGCACTTTCTCGTTTCAACTGACAGGCCAGTGCTACAGTTTGGGTCATGATACGGACTGGAGATAATTATGTGGGATTATTTCATCAATTAACAGATGATCATGTCTATCACACATGCCCAGCAACAGTACCCCAACAAGTAGCACTTACTGTAGTCAAGTATCAAGTGAGTGCATGTGTTTGGGTAATGCTGCTGACAAAATGGACATTGAGAAGTAATCAAACTGAACTGATATCTTCTGTTTGGAAGCCTCTACCACATAACATGAAAATCCCACACCAAATCAACCCTAAAGAGAAGCACTTGTGAACACAGCAAACACCAGTGTCTCTGTTTGAGGTGGTCTGGTTGTGAGCTGTGCTTCTCTGTTCCTCATTGCAAACAATGAAGTTCTGCACAGCTGCTCTAGTTTGGGTCATGATACAGACTCAAGAAAATAACAAGGATTGTTTTCTGTTGACAACCAGATGATCATGTCTTTTCTCCTGCTCAGCAACAGTACCCCAACAAGTAGCACTTACTGTAGTCAGATATAAAGTGAGTGCTTGTGTTTGTGAATTGATGCTGACAAAATGGTCAGACATGACAAGACAAAGTGAGCTGTTTTTTGTTTGGCAGCCTATATCACATAACTTGCAAACCCACTACAGGACAACCCCAAAGAGAAGCACTTTTGATGGAGAAATCAGCAGTGGTTCTTTTTGGAGTCATGAGAGAAACCTTTTCACTTCACTGCTTCCAAATCCTGATGTTGCTCTTGTCCAATATAACAGCCCCAACAAGAAGCACTTGCTCATTGCAAACTGACAGGCCAGTGCTCCAATTTGGGTCATTCTACAGACTTCAGATAAATATAGGGATTGTTGTCATATGACAATCAGACAATTGTGTCTTCCATTTCTGCTCAGCAACAGTACCCCGACAAATAGCACTTACTGTAGTCAAGTATCAAGTGAGTGCATGTGTTTTGGTAATGCTGCTGACAAAATGGACATTGAGAAGTAATCAAACTGAACTGATATCTTCTGTTTGGAAGCCTCTACCACATAACATGAAAATCCCACACCAAAACAACCCCAAAGAGAAGCACTTGCCCATTTCAACTGACAGGCCAGTGCTCAAGTTAAGGTCATGATACAGACTTGAGATGATAACAAAAATTGTTGCCATTCAACAAAGAGATGATCATGTCTTTCACTTCTGCTCAGCAACAGTACCCCAACAAGTAGCACTTACTGCAGTCAGATATCAAGTGAGTGCATGTGTTTGGGAAATGCTGCTGACAAAATGGATGAACTATAACTGACATGAACGAACAGGGTGGTATTTTCTGTCTGGCAGCCTGAGCCACATAACATGCTAAACCCACAACAAGACAACCCCAAAGAGAAGCACTTGTGAACACAGCAAACACCAGTGTCTCTGTTTGAGGTGGTCTGGTTGTGTCATTGCGCCCTTTGACTCATGTTGATTCATGTCTGACCACATGACAACTGCCATGTGGAACTGTCCCAACAAGAAGCACTTACCACATGCAAAGAGGTCAAGTCTGTGCTCAAGTTGGGTCAGTCACCTGGCCTGAACTTCTTCTTACTTCTGTCCTGTTGAAGTCTCTTGAGCAGTTTTGCTGGACATCCTCTGACTTGAGTTCCTTGAGCCTTTGATGTCATCTGTCTCAGCCCATCCTTTCCCTCTGGTTTTTTATGCTGCCACCATGCTTTAAACTCCTCCTTCCTGGTCTTACAGTTTCAATGCTCTTGATGGTTGCCCAAAACAATTGGTCAAGCAGTACTTAAGAGGCCACAACCAAGTATCCATTTGCATCTCTAGAGAGGCAATCTTTGACCATCGTACCCCCTCGTCACATGAGGGTCTTCTTCCTCCACTTTGATTCACAGCAAAATAAACACAATAGATAAGAGTGGGCAGCTCAAATTGGCTGTTTTTGAGAAAACACATTCACCATGGACAACATATGTTCTCACAACAAAGTCCTCAAAATGCACTGTGGTCAGCAAAACTACCCCAACAAGAGCACTTACTGCAATCTACCTTCAAGTCAGTGTTCATGTTAGGGTCACAGTACAGACCAGTACAGAGCAGGTTTAGTGAAAACTCTGGGTCTATTAACACTGAAATCAGAAACTCTGAGTTTTCCATTTCACAAAGCAAGACAACTCAAACAGAGAAAGAGGGGTAACTCAAGCCTTTTTCACAGAGAGAGGTAACTCCAGCTCTCAGTCAGTTACCGTAGTAACAGACGCTGTGAAACTATTCTGGTTGGGAGGCTTAGGGACCAACAATGGCACAAAAAGTTTGGGCACAACAGCTCTTGGTGAACATTCATGGCTTTCCAGCTGAGCAGCTGTCGCCTTCATATAACACATGTGCACTTAACCAGCCACATTGTGCATTTGTTGCAATAATTAAAACCATGCACTTGTTGAAACTATGTGACCCTCACTCCCTCGCTCCTCCATACACACACACACATACACACCTAGGGCCTTGAGGGGCATGCTCACCAGGTGCAGCGGAAGGGACCGTAGGGACCACTTTTGCTGCACCCTTGGATGACTTGCTCCTCAGTTTTAATTGCACTTAAGTCGACACTATATGATACCAACCACACCACACTACATACACACAGGGCCTTGGGGGGTGGACCTGTAGTAGCGAATTAGTAATGTATGTAATGTTATTAACTATACATTCATGACCTTAACGTGTTAAGAGAATAGTATTGTAGCTGAGAAGTACTGTGTCACCGTGACCCAGAACAACATGCAGAGGAAAGGTGGGGAGTAGCTGAAAACAGGATTTGGCCTTGGCAGGCTGTCCTGACAAGAGTACTTCAGGGAGCAAGTGAGGTGAGGCCATTAGTTACTAATATAGGTGAGAAGCTCTGTAAGTGAACATTCCCATAAAAACAGGATATAAGATAGGCTAGAACTCCTGGCTGGTCACCAAAACTCATTAGTTTGGATGTTTTGACAGGATACAGGTGACAGGGCTAGAGTTGAACAGAGACACGAGGCCCATCTCTCATAGCAACCAAAAGGAAGTAAACAGAGAGCAGTGACGTCGTTGAAACCTTTATATGGGAAAGACAACTAGGAATAGGGAAAGTCCGTCTATTTTGATGCTGTGAGCTGTGTTGTGTTGAATCTTCAATAAAGATCCCGCAAGAGGCTGCACGCTGAATTCCGTGTCCGAGTCGTTCATGTCTTTGAACTCAATCTGGGAAATCCTCAACANAAGCAGTCAAGAAACTTGGCCAAGGGTGGCAGAGAGTTCTTACGTCTGTAGTTGTCATTATATCACTGAGTCCGGGCTAGGCCCGGGTCTCAAAGGTGGGGGTGAGGAGTACAGAGTAAGAAGCCACTGAGAATACTGAGAGTTTTGTTGTTTCTGAGTTTTTGATTGAGCGCTGTTGTTGTATTGAGAAGCCGGCTGCCTGGCCCCGAGGCGAGTTATCCTATGAGATATGAGACTGAAATCCGATCTTGCAAGCGCGGTCTGAAAGGTTTTAAGTCCGGTTCAGGCTTATTTGTCGCGGATATTGGGTGCTACTTCGCCGGGGCCGACCTTTTAAGGGCTCTGAAAGGCGTAACCCCTGGGCTGTAGACCTGAGCTTTTATATTATACCGTGGAGAAATCCACTAGGAATTATGGAGCAGATTTAGATGTGGTTGGCTGGATTGTAGAAATACATGAAGGTTACAATTACACTTGCTGGTACATCCCACTACATGTCATTTCAGTCTACTAATGGAAGGGCACACGTTACTGTATAGCTGCTGAGTGTGGCTTATTTATGTATAAAATTAACACGTTTCTCTAGATAATTGAAAGAAACAACAATAGAAAATTGGTAACAAAATAGATAAATTGGATACTGATTGAAGTTATAAAGAAGAAGGTTGTAGGATCCACAACCTCTTCTCAATTGTCACCGACTGAACCACGTCTGATCAACGTGAATGTGCAAAGCATGACACAAAATAAAGAATAACCCCAAGTATTTAATAGAGCAAAGAAATTTTTGTTAAAAACTTAGAAAGAATTAAAACAAAACCCAAACAGACGAACGACCACCGACAGACGAGACGGCGTGACTGGACTCACTTCTTTTTTCTCTCTCTTTTCTTTTCTCTCCCACATTTCATACTCAGAGAGTGAAAGTTGGAGCAGCTGCAGCGTGCCTGTGTGCGTGTGTGTGTGCGTGCAGATGTGTGCGAGTGTATGACTCGATAGAGAAGCTGGTTACATTCATATGCTCAAAATAATAACTGTTGATGTTGATAAATTTTTGTGCGGGCTGATAAATAAATATGTGCTGATTGCTCATAACGTGCTGATTGATAAATTCATGTGCTGGCTGATAAAAATATGTGCTGGTTGACCATAACATGTGCTGAGTGATAAATATATGTGCTGAGTGACACACACATTTATACGCTGCATGCTGTGTGCCACAATTGCTGCCCTGGAGAGTAACAATCTTAACAATTATATACGGTGTGAATGACCGCATTAACAGCGGAGTATGTGCGCTGCGCATCTAAGTTGCATATAGATTGCATAAGATTGCTTACGAATCAGTTACAAAATAAGGAAAAAAGGCTTGATTATTTGGTTTATTATTTTTAAAGGACACCCTGATATTTTTGTTCTATATATTCCATGTACCTCGTTTTACATATCTAACCAAGTTTTATGCAGTATATTGTGAACTCATTATTAGTTGTGATTTGTTTCTGTGTGTAGACCAGTGTGCAACGTGTCTCGAGAATTAGTGTGGAGCGAGCGTTTGNTGTCCAGGTCCGCAAGCGAACTCCAACTGGGCTGGGCGTAGTCGCGGAGCGCAGCCCACGCAACGTAGAGGAGGAGGACCAGCCAACCCTTGGGCAGGTCCGAACCATGGGTATTAGGGGTGCCCAGAGGATCCCACGGGGGAGGGTCAGTTTCCTTTAATCACCATAGGAGCTGATACAGAGCCAATGTTAGAGGTAAAAATTGAAAACAAACAAACAGCCATGTTGGTCGACACTGGAGCAACGCACACCTGTGTAAGTCCTGAGTGTGCCACTCACCTCCCCCTCTCAGGTAAATGTGTAAAAACAGTGGGATTCTCGGGAACAAAACAACTGATTCCAATGACAGTTCCAGTGCGAATAACAACAGAATTAAGTGAAATAAAACTTCCAATTCTGGTATCTGAACAGACCCCTATTAACCTTTTGGGTAGAGATGCGTTATGTAAATTAAAAATCAAAATCTGGTGTTCACCTTTGGGGGTGTACATCGACAACGCCGGACTGGTGCCTCAAATGTACTCGCGAACAGATGGAGCTAAAGTATACTGGCTGGGTGACATCACCGAGCCTGTAGCCAACACATTTCAGAAATGGGAAAAGTACATTCGAGCACAAATACCAAAAGCCACCGAGCCGTTCTCAGATTATCACTGTACAATGTACTATGACGCGTCTGGCAGTAAAATGTTTGAGGAAAAATGGGATGGAGCCACGAAGGACATGGAGGTAAAACTAGACTCGCAATGCATCTTAGTGGGTCAACAGGGGGCAGCTTTAAATGTACAGGAGAATTCATTCACTTCTGAATGGTACAACGTACCTGAATCCAGTCTGCACATAACTCTGTTGGTAAACGAAGGTTTTCATTCAAAAGATTTGGGACCAATGATGCGTGCTGCCACACAGGTTGTATGGGAACAAACAGAGAACCCCGCTATCTTAATAGCGCAGAGAGGGAACATGCTGAAAATTTTGTGTGAAACTACTATGACAGCCAAACCACAGATGGTAATAATATCTGAGACAATCACACAGCAGGTCCTCAAAGCAGATGCTCAAAAGACAAATGCACAGTTAGAAGACATGGCATCACGAGTTCCTGACCAGTTGTGGTCTAAACATGATACTGATGTAGGGTTGGTAAAAAATGCTAATCCCGCCCGGATCGAACTAAAACCAAACGTACACTTACCATACCGAAAGCAATATCCGCTAAAACCAGAAGCCGAAGCGGGCGTGAGTAAAACCATAGAAGGACTCATAAAAGCAGGCGTGTTGATCGAAACAGACAGTGAATGTAACACACCTATCTTTCCAGTCCTGAAAAGTGACAAATCAAAGTACCGGCTGGTACATGACTTAAGACAAGTAAACGACATCATACAGGAACTGCCGGCCGATGTGCCAAATCCGCACACACTTCTCACAAACATTCCGCCCGATGCAAAGTATTTCACAGTTGTTGACTTGTGTTCTGCTTTCTTTAGCATCCCATTAGCGGAGGAGTCACAACATTTGTTTGCTTTCACCTACAGAGGGAAGAAACTAACATACACAAGAATCCCACAGGGTATGAAACATAGTCCACATGTGTTCAACCAAGTTCTAAAGCAAGATCTTGAAGATGTTGAAATTAACAGCACCTTGATTCAGTACGTGGACGACTTATTGATTTGTTCATCCTCTTTGGATGAGTGCCACAGAGATTCAGTGAAAGTGTTACAGAGGCTAGCAGAGGGGGGTCACAAAGTCTCGAGGCCAAAACTTCAATACTGTCAGCCACAGGTGGAGTACCTGGGGAGGACGATCTCACATGGAGCAGTGGCCATTTCACCGTCACAGGTAGAAGGAGTGAGCAGAGCACCACGCCCACGAACAGTGCAACAGATGATGACATTCTTAGGAATGACAGGTTACAGCTCAGATTGGATCGAGGATTATGCAGAGAAAACTGCCCCATTGAGAGAGCTAATAAAAGCAGCAGGAAATGAGAATTTGAAAGCTCAGTTGAAATGGACCAGTGAGGCGGTGGCGGCATTTGAGACTTTAAAACAGGAAATGCAAAATGCACCATGCTTAGCAATACCAAACTATGACAAACCATTTTTGCTGTACGTCTCCAACCGAGCAGATATGTACGCGACCGCAGTGTTAATGCAAGAGACATGTAGTGGTCGTCAAAAACAACCGATAGCATACTACAGCACCAAACTTGACAACGTGGTACAGGGGTGGCCGCCGTGCTATCAAGGGTTAGCTGCAGTACAGTTTGCTTATGAGAAAGCATCAACAATAACTATGGGNTAACCATGCTGATCTCAGAAGTGCACAGTGCAGATCACTGTGCAAGGGGGGAAGTTCTGAAAAAGATAAAACAACAAGGATATTGGTCACCATACATGCAGGCCATGGTTGATGAAGTGTTGAACCAATGTGAAATCTGTGCCCAAAATAATGTGCGCAAACCGATAAAAACACCTGTGGGACACATCCCAATCCCTGAGGGACCATTTAAACACCTAGCCATAGACTATGTTGACATGATAAAATCAGTGCAGGGAAAGCGCTACATGCTAGTCATCATAGATCGGTTCTCACGCTGGGTAGAAGCAGTCCCATCAAAAACCTTAGGGTCAGACACAGTGGTCAAATTCCTGACTAGAGAAGTCATTCCAAGGTTTGGCATCCCGTCAGAGATAAGTTCAGATAATGGTTCTGCATTTGTACATAAAGTTGCAAAGGGTGTCCTGCAGCAGCTAAGAATCAAGCAGAGGTTGTCTGCGGTATACCATCCCCAGAGTAATGGGATGGTCGAGCGGATAAATGGCACACTTAAGGCAAAGATCAGTAAGATCTGTGCTAGCACAAAACTGAACTGGGTGGATGCTTTGCCGCTTGCACTAATGAGCTATCGCATGCAAACTCATAGGAGCACACACCTAACACCGCATGAAATGCTAACAGGCCGGCCAATGCCAGCGCCACAGTTGCGGGGGCCATATAAAGGGCCTCCTCTTGAGCAGTTGCAGGTAGAGTTGAAAGATTATATGAACCAACTAACTGCAATACATAAGACTATCTACCTGCAGGAAAAAAGGAGAGAACCAATCCCCGACCAGGTGGTCGAGAAACCGGTGGTGCCAGGGGATCTGGTGTATATCAAGGTTTTTCGGAGGAAGTGGAACGAGCCACGGCGCGAAGGGCCGTACACGGTGGTGCGAGCTACACCAACAGCGGTTCAAGTTGAAGGAAGTGGAACGTGGTACCACCTGTCCCACTGCACAGCAGTTCCAGGGAAAACTAAGGGCGGTATTGAGTTAAAGTGCAAAAATGAGAAAAATGACAGTGTGGTATGCTCTGACAGTAATGAACACTCTGATGTGGGTGCTCGTAGGAATGGGGGAACTGGTGACACTCGGGGGAAAGTTGAATGCCCAGGAGACCAGAGCCACACCAGAGACTTGGCTGCAGCACAGAGGAGACGAAGCTTCTGAATCAGATGAGTATGATGCAACTACACAAACACCATCTCACTACAGCTTAGACCCTGTGCCGACACTCTCCACTGAGCTCAGACACACAAACATTCTGTCCAAAATAATGTACCCTAAAGGGCGTGATAGGAGAGAAGTTCACACTATGTGGAAGTGGCAGGCTAGCCTAGACATACCAGATAGGCTAGGCAATGGGAGTCTAACGTGTGAGGCGCAGGTCAGGTCCCGAGATTATGTGCGATCACCGTTGTGTTGGGCGAGGATAGGTAAGGCAGAACGAGTATGGGGAACTGATGCATGCCATATTACATTTAAAGTGACCAAAAAGCTCGAAGTTACTGTTAAGCTGGAAACACAGTTCAATCCAAGTAATTCGTATCAAGTTTTTGTGCACATCCGTAATGACGAGACTGGGGCTGAAGCCCAGACCTCAACTACGTTGATTAGAAAAGAGACCCCAGACCCCGAAATCATAACGTCAGCACCGCTTAAAGGTGAGCTAGTTAACGGAAAGATCAGATTGCACATCCCCACTCAGGGGGTGTCAGACAAATTGTATAGGCGAGATGTTCGAGTGGTGGAAATAGAAGTAGTGGATAGTGAGCCAGTAGCAAACATTTTATGTGGATGGGCTAATCGTTACAAGGAAGACGTGATAACATGGGGGTTGGATCAGTGTGGGTTGACTGTGTTTGAGGAAGCAGGGGAGTGGTTAGCTGAATTAGACCATGCCAGGTATAAAGGAGACAGGAAGTATGCCCTTGAATTCTCTAGCACTGCCCAGGGGGGAAGATCGAGTAAGCGGGTACATCCATGGCAGGTTCTAGAAGGAATCCAGAAAACACCCACACCTGCGTCCGTGACAACATCAGGACAACAGGTAGTCACAACGCCAACAGCTAGGTTAGCGGTCAGGGCATTTGCAGGTCATAAAGTAATTAGTACAACAACATCCGAGCCGCAAACCACTACTCCGGCGGATAGAGGTAGGATTCAATCTACAATAACACCGCCCCGACAACAAACTAAACCATCTGCAGGTCGCAGTGTAACCCAAACAGCAGCTCACGGGTTAGACAGAGGTAGTAAACCAATCCCAAAACCAACCAGGGCCACTAGAATAACTATGTCGACCAGCAGGGGGTCCCTAATAAGAAAATAGAACTAACCACCAAGTCTCCAGTAGGGGTCAAGCCAGAAAAAGGGATAACATTAGCCAACATTCCAGTCGCGGTAACAGAACCGAGTACAACCGCAGGTGACACTATTTATAGTGATTACGACGATTACAGTGATGACGAGCAGCCCCTAACAAAAAGTAAAATGAAGGAGAGTTTGAAGCAGTTGTTTAAACCATCGCAGTGGAGTGTGGCATCGCACACAGACACACTCTGGGAAGCTGCCAATCAAAACGAGTGGTATCGGTGGGCTATGTTCACTGTACAGGAAATGACCCTTAGAGAATGCATAGTGTGTTCAGAAGCACCCTCAGCTATCCCTACAGTAATACCAGAGAAGTACACACATGAGGAATGCGCGAGAGTTCAGCAGCAGAAGTGTAGGAGTGGTGAGTTCACACCCAGGCCAGAGGCACCAGCTGTATTTGGACTTCCGATGTGTGGTATTCAGTGTAGACTTCTGTATGGCTCTAGAGCAATACACGGTTATTTAGATGAGTGTGTAGACTGTAAATTCAAACAAATATGTGAGGAATTCTCTATCACAACAACACAAGACGAACCACCCACAAATTATAAAGTCGATGAGTTGGCGGAGTATGAATGTTTCGCTAGTGGAGGATTTACAAACTTTCCGGGGGGAGGAGTTCGTGTTGGTAACACTACTGTTAATTGCAATGTAACATGGGTATTATCATGGTTTCCAGAAGCAAAAATGAGTGAACCATTTGTAAAAGGAGCAGTATGGTTTGAGAATCCAGAACCAGTTAATCAGACATGCTTTAATACGACTATGACTAAACCTATCATGTATTTCTTTGGTAGTCAAACGTTTGCTGTAGCTGACAGTTACTGGATGTGTGGTGATAACATTGTACGAAACACATTACCCCCTAGGTGGATAGGACTCTGCGCACTAGTTCGGCTGAGAGTACCAATAGTTGTACTATACGAGGGACTAGATGAAGTTCTAAACATTAAAGAAGAAACTGCTAAATTGAGGAGACACAGAAGACAAGCTGAGGGAAATGTGTATATTAATAGTATGGCTGTACCTGTGGGAATTCCAGATGAGTTCAAGGCTCAGGACGAGATCAGAGCAGGATTAGAGTCTATCCTTCCATGGATCACCATCAATAAGAATGTTCAATGGTTAAACTATGTCTATTATAATCAGCAGAGGTTTGTTAATGTGACAAATACAGCTTTACAAGCACTTGGGAGCCAATTACACGCCACAAGTATAATGACAATGCAGAACAGACAGGTGTTGAACTGGTTAACTGCAGACAAAGGTGGGGTATGTAGTATGTTTGGGAAATATTGTTGTACATTCATCCCTAATAACACTTCACCTGATGGTGTATTCACTGTAGCTATGGGGAGACTAGCTCAGCTTAAAGGGGAGCTCAAGGAGAGTGCGGGAAAGGGAGGGCTGTCTTGGGACTGGTTAGACCAAATTTTAGGAAAATGGGGAGCCGTTTGGGCTAAAATAGGAATCAGTGCACTAGTAGTTCTAATACTACTTTTCTTTCTGACATGTTGCATCATCCCCATCCTGAGGAGAATGTGTGTGCGGGCCATGGACAGACAGATGATTATGGTGGCTGGTCTCCAAAGGGCACAGATGATGAATATGCTGACTCCGTCCCAAGTGGCACAACTCTGCTTGAACGACAAAGAGGCAGAGAATGGGCACTACCTGGACGTGTACGCAAACTCTGACTGCGTAGAGGACTCTGAATGGACTGATCAAAGCCCAGTCTAAGGTAACCCAGGCAAACAGCAGCAGAGACAATGATACATGTCGCTGAGGAAACACCCCATGGGACAACGGAGCAGCAGAAGAGTGTGTTTTGCCCTAACTGATGGACTATCATATATGTTATGATTACTCTATACTTCCATACACACGCCTTACAATTCATTATGTGCCAAATATTATGTCCTTATAACATCAGTTGTGATTTCATTTTATTCATTTGTTATGGGTTAAGTGGTAGATTATACGAGTTAATCCATAGGTAACCATCACCAGCTATGTTTGCAATAACCTGAATTAGTAAATGTAATCTGGGGAACGTATGTTAATCTGCATTATCAAGGGGAAGTATATTTGTGTTGATGTAACGAAAGGTGTTGAATAAGGTTCACGGTGAAGGTCGCCAGCGGGTGGGGCCGTAAGGGAATTTCCTGTTGAAAGCAGCCGGCAGGTTTTCGCCCTTACCAGATGTGAATCCCTTTATTCAAGAGTTTGTATTGTGTCTTTGCTAAACATAAAGTCATATGCCAATGTAACAGTGTAACCGGTTATGGTATAAGCATACATACATCCAGTGATTATATTACTCATCATAAAAAGTGTAATCCATTTTTGTTTAAAGGAAACTTCAGTTATGCAACAGGGACAGCTTGGTCTTTCAGCGACGTCATTGAGCGAAGTCATTTGGTGATAAATATACATTACTAATGCGCGTAAGTTTAGCATCTGGTGAACTAACATATAGTAGTTCAAGGGGGGATTCTGTAGTAGCGAATTAGTAATGTATGTAATGTTATTAACTATACATTCATGACCTTAACGTGTTAAGAGAATAGTATTGTAGCT
>RPOG01003143.1:12307-71326 GCA_008086565.1 Thalassoma bifasciatum | reverse complement strand
GCACTAAGTGGCATATATTGGTTTTAATAGACTGAGAAATGTCTCTGACGGGTGAATCCGGTGATTTAGAGCCTTTTTACAGCACCGGGTCTCAGGTGTTGCTTAGCTCCCAGTCAACATTACCGAGGATGAATTAGACTTTTATTTCTTTTTTTACGGTGGCATCAAGGATGATGTGTAAAAACAGACACACAGTATCCCCCTGTCTGAAGGTGAAGAGGTGAAGAGCTTCATTTGCTTGCATTCTTACACTGGAGCACCCTGAGTGAATCATCACATCTATACCACTGCCTGTAGAAAGATGGGGAAGAGACCATGGTAAGTTTAGTCAAACCAATATTGTTGCTATGGTTACCTGCAGAGTAATTGTAGTTGAACTATGGTGGAAATAAACATCACATCATTACATATCTGGCAAAATAACAGGTATTACCTGGTGGTACCACAGTTTGATGCTGCACAAAATATAAATATAAATAAAAAAACACTACCACTCTCTTTCCAACCCAGTAAGGGAGCTGAAAAAGAGCATTTAGAGAACACCTAATCTAATTCTAAATTGTGGATTACAATCGGTCATACAGCCAAGAGTAAGCCTTTTTCAAGAGCACATAGAAAGTCCCCACTGTCTCCTTAATGTTGTGATGCGGCTGCTATAGAAAAATTCATAAAATCCACCAAACTTCAGCCCAAAAATTTCCTTTTTTATGTAGTTCATTTTTGATCTAGAACTAAAACAGTTCATCAAAAATTAACAAACACAAACACTTCAGCCCTACTGAATTAGTGTAAAGGGTTAAATACTGTTAATAATCTTAAGTACCAGGACAGCGTGACAAAAAGGACCACAGGTATTTTTAAACACAAGTTAATTTTGCCTGTACTGAGAACCCATGTAAAAAAATTCATTTAGCTCTGCTTAAAACTAGTGGAATGAAGATAGGGAAAAAGACATTTTGAGTTATACTGTACAGAAACAGAGCCTTCAGTCAAGGCTGAATCACAGCAACTCATCAAGTAAAGTATAACCAAGTGTCTTCTGAAAAGCTTTATTCTTATGCTGTGTAGTACAGAGCAAGGATTTCTATTTCCTTCTCATTGAGTCTGTGTAAACACACATTTCTACTAGTTAATTAGTTTCACATTGTGTCTCAATTTCTTCCCAGAACTTAACTGTAGTGCAGCCTATAAAAACACAAACACAGACTCACAAAAAAAGTCTTTGTCCAGCCTGCTTTAACCGTCTCTCACACACAGTATAAAACACTGCTGTTACTTTTGTCCTCCTGATATGTCATCTCTCCTCATAAATTCCCAGTCCTATAACGGGGCACAGAGCCGAGACGTGAGGGAGAAAAATGAACTCCATCAGGAAGCTGGATAAAATTTCTCTGACACATACAACCTTGGTTCAGTAAGAATATCTCTGTATCCTGCTGACATGTGATCTTCTGAATCTATTCGGGACAGCTTGTCTTGCTGAACTCTAAACAAGTTCTTTCAGGCTGCATCATTCATCAATTTCAGGCCTGTTTGTGGGCTGCAGTAGGGGTGGTGAAAAAAGTTGATAATCGATTAATCGCGATTATTAAATGGTTGATTACGAATCGATTTTAAATTTCCCTAAAATCGATTATGTACATTTTTCTAGTTGAGGCAAGTTCTCCGGTTACTGACTGTCATACAAGATTTAACCACAGGGTGGAGCTGTTACCTATCTGTAAGAGAACCAGAACAACGTTTACATGCACACCATATTCGGAATAGGGTCCATATTCTGATCAAGGAAATATTCCGAATAAGGTGTTTTGTACGAGGTGTCTCACGACTCGCTTGCCTTATAAGGGCAAATGTACAATTAGTCGTATAAGACTTATTTGGGATCGTCATCATCATCCTCGCAGTACTGTTCTGCAGTAGATCTCCGCAAAAAAATAAAACACTGTATTGACATTAGCACCAACTGGTCGGAGATGCTTGTTTATGCACTATTCTGTGAAATATATCTGTCAGTGCAGCTGCTGGTCGTTCAAGAAGCGAAAGTTCATTTTTTTCCCGGCCTACATCATAAGTGTGTTTGTTTATTTGTATGTAAATTATACCCTCCTTTTCTTTTCTAGTCGTTTTTGATAAAGAAGTTTCTGATGATTGGGTATAGCCACCGGATCAGATCAGAACAACGGAATGAGAGACTTTGAAAATGCTCCGGTGGATGTAAAAACTTTAAGATCGCTAATTCGCTCATTCCGCTGTCAATCAAAAAGAAATTCCGCCTCAGACAGATCATCCAATCATCACGCAGAAACCCAGCGTCAGGGCCCGCCCACTGCCCCATAGACCCTCAGAGACGCTAAGCGGCTGTCTGTGTAAAACACTGTGGAGCTGCTGGGATGAATGAGAAATAAGTCGTGACGGTTTCCTGTGATAAGCAGCTGNTGCGTTTACATGACCCAGTATTCGGGTTAATACAGGCATATGCTAAGGCTGTTATTCGGATTTTTAATAATTGGAAAATGAGCTTAATCGGGTTACGGCAATTGGAATAAGGTGTTTACATGACTCCCACGCAAATGTAGTTTGTTTATATTTTTTAAAAACGTTAAAAAGAGTGATAAGGCTACTGTAAAATGTGTGTTAACTTCACATTTGATTTTATTATATAAGTTACCATATTGGTGCAAAGATCTGGTTGTTCTAGACCACTTATTCAGTACTTGACTACTCACAACACAATGTTTTGTGCTCTGTTTTGTTCCGTTTTTTATCATAGCATATATGCTACAGAAAGATTATTGTATTTTCTACTTTATTATGACATTTAAGTTGTTATGAAGGTGCAAGTTATTACTAAAATGAACAAATGAATAGAATTTGGGCATTTATTCACAAGTGTGGATATTTTTTAAACAGTGAAAGACTTCATTTAAAACAAAGTAAAACAAAAGTTAATCTGGATATTACAATTACACTGCAATACTGAAGATGCTGTGACATGTTACTCAAAAGAGAAGTCAAATAATTCAACAACTAACTGATGTTAAATTTAAGATCAATAAATGGCAAAAATCGAATTGATAATCGGCAATAATTGATAATCGATAATCGATAATCGGCAATAATCGAAAATCGGTTGGTAATCGAATCGGGACTTTAATAATCGAATCGAATCGAATCGGGAAATTAGGCCAATTCACCACCCCTAGTCTGTTGTGATGACTCAAGAAAAACGCAGCTAGTGCACAAGCAGAGATGAGAAGGCAAAATAATTTCTTCACTTTTGTTAGTTTTTTGGCCTTGGTTTCCTCAACTTTTTGGCCAAGGAGTTCCATTTTGGTGCATCTCTACATACCCGGTGTTATGGAGGTAAAAGTGACTGTGCTACATGGTGACTACCAGCCAAAAGCGTCTGAAAGAGTTGACTGAGAGCCACCAGTTAACAGGGTCACTTTTTACACTGAAACACCGGTGACGTTTATACAAGGAAATTATGTAACAGATCTCACAAAAGTTTTCGTGGGCACATTTTACCCATTTGAAGCATTATTGAAAGCAGAAATCAAAATAAATACTCTCATTTCTACTGTCAGTGTGAATGACTTCTCTAAAATGATTTCTTGGACAAAATCTTGCCTTCAAAATAAGATAAGTTTTCTTCATTTTATTGTGATACTCAGGAAACTACAAACTCTAAATAAATTATCATTTAGTATAACTAATGAACTTACTTTTCAGTGATTGTTACACTAAATAATTTACTTTTGTATGACTTCAGTAGGGTCATAAACATCCCACATCAGCTCACAGTGTGTACATTTCTTGCGTCATTGAAGCCTTTAGACGTGAAATTATAGGACCGTTAAAGC
Organism: Thalassoma bifasciatum; assembly: GCA_008086565.1. NCBI lineage: Eukaryota > Metazoa > Chordata > Actinopteri > Labriformes > Labridae > Thalassoma > Thalassoma bifasciatum. The sequence goes on along the minus strand of RPOG01003143.1, from coordinate 67,463 downwards.
CTTTGATTCTGCATGTAGGAAGCGTGACATACACACCCTCATTAACTCTTTCCCCACATTGGAACATTTAACATGTTTCAAAATGATGTTCAGGGTGGAGTGAGGCTGTGGTCATGGTTAAAACATGACAGCTTCATCCTCATGACGACGCAGCAGCCTCCATTTGTTTTCAATGGCAACTATTGGACCAATCAGTGGCTGGAATCAAAGCCAACCCAGCCCGTCTGCCTCTCGGCCCCTCCCCCCAGCTCTATGTGTATGTCACCCTTCCTCTCTTGCTTCCTTTCTCTCCTCTCTCAGCTTGCTGCCTCGCGTATGCCCTCCTTACACTGCTAAATGCGGCTGAGCTAAAGAGAGCAGTAAAAAGATAAAAGGATATCTAGACAGGAAATACAATAAAGCAGACAGGGCTGGTTTTAGCCTGAGAGCCACAGGGACGTGGGATGGAAAAGCCTCCGGGTTCATTGTTCATAAACCCTCATGTGAGTCAGAAAGCCTCTTTCAGTCTTAACTCACTCTGATGTGTTTTTGTCTTCATCTTTCAGTCCTTCCTGTCATTTCCGCTCTCTATCATTTCATCAGTTTGAGTCTTTCCGTCCGGTAACTGTGCCTCCTTCCTTCCTTCCCTCCCTGCTCCCTTCTGCTGCTGTGTCATCCTTGCCTTTGCTTTCTGCATGCGTCCCCACCCCCCTGCTATCATTACTCTGGCTGCTGATGCTGTCTTGTGATGCTTGAAGTCACACTGGGGCTGAATGAAAATCAGGTTAAAGCACGGGAGCGGGGGAAAAAGACGCCTCAAGCTAAATGTCACAATCTGACTGAAGCTTGTCTGAGAGTGTTGAAACGAAATCAACAGAAGAAAAGATGATGTTGGCACAGACAGTAACCTCACTGGTTCACCACAATCAGTAATAACCTAACAGAACCAAAACGAAGAAGCGTTAACCAATGAAAGACGAGAACGTTTTCATACCTGGCTCACAATGTTTTTTTTACTTACTTACATTGAAGGCTTGTCAGCGAGCTTCATGGACGTGATGAGAGAAAGTTGAGAATCCTCCTGATATGAGCAAACATCCTGGCTTATGATTGAAATACAGGACTTTTAATGTGTAGGCACGTCAGTTTGGATCATTCGGACTCTTAAAAACATCCTCAAGCTAAACTCAGCTAATAGTAAACATGTACTCCAGCTTGAGAAAGAGGCCTTTTGTTGTCAGTAATGGGCTACACACACACACAGGCTTATGCTCAGATTGTGGGTAAAGTTTTCCTGTATTTGCATTCATACTTGTGTTGTGTGTGCGAAGAAATGATCGGGATAAGTCAGATGTGCTTTGGCCTGGACCAGATTGAAACCGGATGATTTATTTTGGTGCCACCCAAAATCTAAAATTTATGCTCAAGCTCTTTCGCAACCCAGAACTTGTGGCTTACTTTGTTTTCATAAATATTTCAAACCTTTGACATTCAACACAGTTATTGTTCTCCTTCTGCGTAACTTTTTCTGTCGTATGACGGTTTGTTTTGTTGATAAAGTGAGCTTGAATGTGTCAGATATGTCTGAGGTGATGACAGTCGTGCCTCACGGGAGGATGTCCGTCATGGCTCAGTTGACAGCTGTTGTTTCTGACAACCACTGACGAATTCAGCTGATAACCGGTAAAGGGATGGGTCAGTTTGCTAACATTAGATAACAGTGGAAGAAGAATGAAGCCGCAAGAAGACATTTGCAGAAGCTGTTGGAAATACAGGTGTATAGATTCAGAAAAGGAGGAAACTGAGCATGACTGTAAAATGTCAACAAACATGGTGCAGGAGTTACAGCCTAAGTCATTATAAACTGAACCAAGTAGAGTAAAATTTTAATTTAGGCCATTAAAATACTGAGGTAAAAACAACGTTGTATTTTCAATTAGGGTATTGGCCCTTTTACCAGAGGTGCAACGTTCCCTCTAAGCTGCGCACTACTTGTACATTCTCTGCGCACAAGAAAATCTATGTAGCGCAGAAAATAAAATTCAACAGAAACGTATTGATGAATATCTAATATTAGACCCAGGGTTTCCCCCAGTGCTATATAAGCCTGGCGGGCCACCAGACTTTCCTTGTGTGCTTCAAGCAGGGGTGAGTCAGACATTTTTAACTGGGGTGCCCTGACCCATTTATGCAGAAGAGGGGCATTATTTGAGCCCAGACTCAAAAAATAGAATTTATACTCTCTTTTTTATGCATTTCTTCACTTGGTACTAGGACTATGAACATTGAGTTTTAAATATGATTACCCAGATTCAGGAGGAGCTCAGTTTGAATGCTGTGTGAAAACCAATAAATGAAAATGATCAAAAATCCCTGTTTTTTAAGATTGTGCCTTTTTGTGAGATTGTACGCTTAAGTATCGTTAATAACAGTTAATAAATGGTGTATAATAACACATAATAGTCATAGTTTTAAAATCCCTGTCAAAAACGCGTTGGGCTTCTCTACCACCGGGCTTAGCAACTTTTCTGGGGGAAACCCTGTAGACCTAATGTAATCTGATGTTGCTCACAGTGGCGCTCGGTGTGCTCATGAAACTTGTGTGTATGCTCAGAAACATGAAAAATTAGAGGGAACATTGCAGAGGTGGGGAGCTTCCTAAAAAAGTGACTCAGGCCGTTAATGAAAGCGGCGACGTGTTGATTAGAAATGTTTGATACCACTTTTTCCCAAACCAATACCAGTGCGAGTTATTTTGACTTAACATTGAGTACTCATCAATGTGGAGTATTGCTGCCACTTTTGATACATAAAATTTCAATTAACACCACGACAGAAAAGTGCAGAATAAAAAGAAAAACTCTCTCTGAGGTTACGATTTGTGTGTAATTAATTCAAAAGTGAAAAATAAAACCAACAACCCTTTAAATAAACTGAAGTTTAACAGTTTAACTGTTAACTCTCCCTGGGTTTTATTCAAAGGTGCAACATTATGGCACAATATTAGAACAAAGCTTTAACCTTTAAGCTGCTCAAATGTCCAGTATCAGTGCTCACCCATCCCTAGTTTTCTCTATTTTTCTAACAAAAACTGACCTTAAGATGTTGATTGAATGTCTGAAATTTTAATTGTTGTACATGAAAGCATTCTGCATCAAACCCCCTGCTACAAGCTTCTGAGTTATATCGGAATAAATCAACATAAAAGAAGGAAATATTGTGTCACATGTTTTATTTACGGTTGATCAGATGCCAGAGTCCATGTGATCACAACACCAGTGTGTGCTAAAGTGCTAATAAAGTAAGAAGAAGCAGTCGTGAAATTGAGTGTGTGACAGTATTTTTCGTTAAAATCTGAAAAAGATGTTGCGGCTGAGGGCAAACCTTGTCATACGTTTCCTGTGGTGGCACAGAACTGGAGAAGTTTAATACATTTAGCTTTTAAAACTTCCCTCAAGGATAATTCGAGCCTTGAAAAAATATAGCTGAATGTTTCACTATTCCTGCTGATATCGTATTGTAAAGGATCTTCTGCTCAATATCGATGTCCTCAAATACTAAGGTGGCAATATTGGCATTGTATCGGGAGTGGAAAAGTAAATTATCTTCTTGTCACAGCCTCCACGCTGGCTGTCGTTTTTGCTGGGATCATAACAACATTCTGTTTCTGTGATGAGCCGGGAGGAGCTATGATAATATTTCATGGATACCAATACCATCATTGATTCAGCTCATCATCCCGCTTCTTTATCTATCCCCATATCACATTTTCTCTGCGTAAAAGTTACCTTTACAGGTTTTACCAACAGTTTATTGAGTTTTAAGTAAATAAATTTGAAAGCCACTGGATCGTAAATCTCTGAAGATGTTTGTCAGAAGTACAAACTCAACAGTTCTCGTTGAAAAAGTAAAAAAAAACACATCTGCTCTCGCTGGGAGGGTCCTTGATCTTTCAGGGCTGATAGTTTCTCCAGCTATGGATAAGAATTGATAACACAATCGTTCAGAAAAGAGGCTATCGATATTGGTGGATTGAACCATTTCCTTATCGATTTTTTATCAGAACTGGTTCCTGGTTCCCATCCCTACTGATAAGTCTTTTGGCTAAAAAACGAAAATGAACCTTTGAGCCATTTTCAGTGGTTGAGTATTCAGTGCATCCCCGTATGATATACATGGCTTGAAGGAGGTGGAACATCCCCGACCATAAATGTAAATGACCATCTCCTCAAGCAACTAAAATGTAAAGCAGTGAAGTTTCTATTTTGGGAACAACACATTTATAGCGGAAACAACCACATAATACTTTCATACAGAAGAGAAGTCGTTCTAAAACCTTTAAATCAGAAATCATTTCCTCTTCAAAACAATAAGACTTGTTCATATGAAGTTTGCAGGCGTCATGAATAGATGTGAAGATTCTTTTGTGTCCCTCGTTTACATTTTCCTCCTTCCCCACTGGCAGCTGAAACAGCTTTACACAGGAATGGGGTGTGTACGACTGGTTGTATTTCACATTAGAAGCTGCTAAATCTTTAACTTATGTATAAAAGACTGTTTTAAGTATCTACATCGAAGTTATCAATGCGACTTATTTACAGTATCTTATTTGTAGATCCTGTTTTCTTCTGGAGCAAAGCCTTTACCACTGTTTTTTTTTACGTGTCACTAGTGATGTTTTGACGTCAGTGAGGGACACAAATATCTCCCTTTTCCACTGTTTTCTTTTGCCTTGTGAAAACGGTTCGACCTGTTTGATCAGCCACATTGAGTCATGAATAAACTCAAAGGCTATTGTGTTTAGTCAAGGTTGAAATGAGCGTTATTTTAGCGCTGGTGTGACTTTCCAGGTGTAAGCTCATGCTCATGGCTTCATTCTTTACATGACACACCAAAGTCCTCTGGAGGGCGAGATCACACCACAAATATGAGGAAATTCATCATTAGTGCCAAAGTTTTTTTTTTTTCTCCTCTAATCTTTGTTTGTTATTCGTTCTGATGTCAATGACCCTTCATTCCTTTTCCAAGAAAGCAAAGGAGTAAAATAGAGAAATCTCAGTCTGTGGACTAATCTGACCTCAGGGGGGTTTGTAAATTCCAAACACTCAATCCGCTGTGGAATCTAACGTCCCTGTGACTTCCAGCATCGACTCTAGCATTCATTCACGGTCCACTCTGAACTCTTGTGTTCTCCATTTGTAACTTCTGACTCCAAGGCCAGTGTCATGATAAGACCAGAGCCTTTGCAGATGTTACAATATCGTCTTATTCTGTGGCATAAAAAAAAAATGTCAGGTGTGCAACGTTTCCAGTCTGTCAGTGGCATACCAGAAAGTCTTGTTGAACTATTTTTACTTTTTATCTTATCTCTGGTTGGCTGTTTCCACTGATGTGTGAAAGAAATTAATCATGTTCCGAATTATGTCTATATTTACATTTCTGTTAAGTGCACAAACAAAATCAAAATACAACCCAAACTCTTGTGTATAACAAAAGTAAATACAGAATACAATGATTTGAAAATCCTGTTAAACCTATATTCAATTGAGTACACAACAAAGACAAGATATTCAACGTTCAAACTGATATATTTTATTGTGTTGTCGCAAATATTCCCTCATTTTGAATTTGAACATACTTAAAAAGCTGGGACAGGGGCAACAAAAGACTGGGAAAGCTGAGGAAGGCTGAAAAACACCTGTTTGGATCATACCACAGGTGAACAGGTTCATTGGAAACAGGTGAGTGTCATGATTGGGTATAAGAGGAGCAGCAGGTTCAACACTTTCTCAACAACTGCGTGAGCAAATACTCCAACGGTTCAAGAACAATGTTTCTCAACTTTCAACTGCAGGAATTGATGGATTTCATCATCTACAGTCCATAATATCATCAAAGATTCAGAGAATCTGGAGAAATCTCTGCACGTAAGCAGCAAGGCCTAAAACCAACATTTAATGGCCGTGACCTTTGACCCCTCAGGCGGCGCTGAATTAAAAACCCACATCATTGTGTAAAGGATATTAACACGTGGGCTCAGGAACACTTCAGAAAACCATTGTCAGTTAACACAGTTCATCACTACATCTACAAGTGACAGTTCAAACTCTACCATGCAAAGACAAAGTCAGACATCAACAACACACACAAACGACGACGCCGCCGGCTTCTCTGGGCCCGAGCTCATCTGAGATGGACTGAGGCAAAGTGGAAAAGTGTGCTGTGGTCTGACGAGTCCACATTTAAACTCTTTTTGGAAATAATGGACGTGGTGTCCTCCGGGCCAAAGAGGAAAAAGACAAAAAGACACTTTGTCTTTTTCAGGGACGTCCCCGATTATTTCAGCAAGACAATGAAACCAAGACATATTCTGCTCCTGCTACAACAGTGTGGCTTTGTGGTAAAATAGTGCAGCTCTGAGACTGACCTGCCTGCAGTCGAGACCTGTAGCTGAAAATATGTGGAACATTATGAAGTGCAAAGTGTGACAACGGAGACCCCACGTTATTGAGCAACTGAAGTTGTCCATCAAGCAAGAATGTGAAATAATTCCAGCTCCAAAGCTTCAACAATTAGTGTCCTGAGTTCACAAACGATTGAGTGTTGTTAGAGAGAAAGGTGATGAAATACAGTGGGAAACGTGAACCTGTCCCAGCTTTTTAGAAACTTGTGAGTTCAAAGTGAGTAATATTTGCAAAAAAACTCAAAGTTGATCAGTTTGAATTGTTTTATCTTCTCTTCGCAGAGTATTCAATTGTATGAAGTTTTTGTAACAGGAAATCATTCTATTCTATTCTTCGTCTCCCAAACCAACTTCCTCTGAGTTAATTATCTTCCACCAAGAGCAGTTTCCACCCTTCATTTGACCAGAGTGCACCAAGTGTGTGTGACTTTTGCCCTGCCATTAAAAACCCTGCAGCATGTGTTCCTCCATGTAACAGTGTGTTTTTTGAGCATGTTTTGTTAAATGTAAATACATCAGTGCAGCTCTGTTGTGTTTTCATGCAACAGCCTCTGAATATTTGGAGGGCCCAAGTGAGTATGAACTGTGGGTGGCTTGTTTTGATATTAAAGGATAAAATCAGGTTTAACAAACACAGTTTTAGACTTCACACTCTTTCTTTTCTCTGCTTTCTAGGAGCTCTACTATCTGAAAACACAAAGGAGCAAAGACAAGATGGAGAAGAAGAACATAGACGCGCAGAATCAGGTGCAACATGTACTGGATACAGAAATCAAATGTGTAGATAGATAAAAAGATTATGTGTAAAGCTGTTCTCATTAGCTAATGGTTTCTGTGTTACCTCTCTCTTTGATGAAGTGTCAGAGAAAGCTGAAGGTGTGTGTGGCGACATGTAACAGAGCAGACTACTCCAAACTGGCCCCCATCATGTCTGGGATCAAATCCAACCCTGAAGAGTTTGACCTGGAAGTGGTGGTGCTCGGCTCTCATCTCATCGATGATTACGGGTAAGAATGGCTGCATGACGGTATCTGCGTTCATGGTGAAACCGCCTTTTTAATTCACCTCTCCTTCTACTTCTCCCTCCGCAGAAACACTTTCCGTATGATAGAGCAGGACGACTTCGACATCAGCTCCAAGCTTCACACGATCGTGAGAGGAGAGGACGAGGCGGCCATGGTGGAGAGCGTCGGCCTGGCGCTCGTGAAGCTTCCTGACGTCCTCCACAGGCTGGGCCCTGACATCCTCATCGTGCACGGCGACCGTTTTGACGCTCTGGCGCTCGCCACGGCTGCTGCGCTTATGAATATTAGAATCCTTCACCTGGAAGGAGGAGAGGTGAGGAGACGAAATTGATGAATCCAAGAGATTTTCTACATAGCAAGAGACGACACTGTAAATTAAATAAATCACTTCATGCTTTCCCAGGTGAGTGGAACCATTGATGACTCAATCCGTCACGCCATCAGCAAACTGGCGCATTATCACGCCTGCTGCACACGCACAGCAGAGCAGCACCTCATCGCCATGTGTGAGGACCACTCTCGCATCCTGCTGGCCGGCTGCCCTTCATACGACAAACTGCTGTCCACTCATCGACGAGACGACTACATGGATGTGATCAGGAGCTGGATGGGTACGTGGGGNTTCACAGCTCGATGATGATTCCATGTCTCTGTGAAATTTCGCAATAAATAGGAAAATAAACAGATCGGATTCAGTGTGCAGAGTGCCTGGGCATGACGTGTTTTTTTTGGATTATGGATCTGTAAAAACGCACCCGAAAATAACGGACTCATTGTGCAAAGGCCTTTAGTGTTGTAAAAATTCTGATAGAGTGTTGATTATTTCTGTTGCAGGCGACAAAGTGCAGGACCATGACTACATCGTGGCTTTGCAGCATCCAGTCACCACTGACATCCAGCACTCTGTTAAGATCTACGGCCTGATGCTGGACGCTCTGGTCTCCTTCAACAAAAAGACCCTCATTCTCTTCCCCAACATTGACGCAGGTGAGTCCAACTTCCTGGATCTTCAGTTCATTTCTGTTTGCTTCAATTTGACTTCACACGTGTCCCCTCTGTGTGTGTTTGTGAACAGGAAGTAAAGAGATGGTGCGTGTGATGAGAAAGAAAGGCATCGAGCAGCACCCAAACTTCAGAGCGGTGAAGCACATTCCCTTCGAGCAGTTCATCACGCTGGTGTGCCACGCCGGCTGCATGATCGGAAACAGCAGCTGTGGAGTCAGAGAGGCCGGGGCGTTCGGTACACCTGTGATCAACCTGGGCTCACGACAAACTGGCAGAGAAACAGGTCGGTGTGACGGAAAAGAAAAATTCTCCCTCTGTTAAATACAAAGTTTGATGAATTATGTCAAAATTTCCACAAAGTTATTCAGAAATCTGGAAAAAGAGCTTGTTGGGGGTTTTGCAAAGTGTGCATGTGACCCATAGATGGTGCTGGAACATTGCTCTTTTCCTGCTCTTTCACATGAAATGAGATTGTGAAATTCTCCCTTGTTGTGATTGCAGTAAAATGTACTCACGTCTGTTTTCTTTTAGCTACATTAACTCAAACATGTTCAAGTTAAAGAAATCTTTCATCCATCTTCTTCTTCGTCAGGTGAAAATGTTCTCCATGTCAGAGATGCAGACTCCCAGAATAAGATCTATCACGCCCTGGAGCTGCAGTTTGGAAAGAGATACCCCTGGTGAGACCTCAGAAAACTCTCTTTATCCTCCTGTTTTTCTATCCAATGTTTGTCAAAAGCAAGTGGAGCAAACTTTGTGGTGTTTTCTGATCTAAAAGCGTAACCAGTAAATCACTATTTTGTACCCCAGCTGGTGAATGTTTTTTCTAAAGTGATTGTTTTGTCAAGTCCAGTTTTGGAGGAATGCTAATTTGAGATGCCTTGTGGTTCAGAGTGGTTGTTCCAGTTTTTCCCCTAAGACCACATATTTATTTTGAAGACCATTGAGAAAAAAGACAAAGCTCTTACATTGAAAGATACAAACCATGTTTCTAAGTGCACTATTTTAAAATCAGATTCCAAACTTACCTATCATTCTGTAAACTGGCTCTGCAGAAGAGCATAAAGAAGGTTAAAGGTTTAGGACAACAGTTAAGAAAACCACAGGAAAATATCTGAAAAAAAAAAAAATTGGAAGGAACTTTCAAACTTAATGAACCCCAGGGTCTCCTGCTGACATTTTAGTACGCTGAAGTTTACTTCCACATTAAAAACTGTCTGATTCTGCAGATTCTGTCTCTGTTTAACATTAATAAACATTGATTGAATTGTCAAATGATGTGGTGTCATAAAGCGAAGGCTTCAATCCAATATAGAGCCACTGATGAAATTAAAAAGTTTTAAAACGTAAGAGCAAAAAAATGAAAAAGCAAAATAAAAACAAAAAAAAGGTGAAATGAAAAAGAGAACAAAAAAGTGGCACTCAGCCACTTAGTCCACCAAATTTGTGCCTTTTTGTGTTTTAAAATATATGAATTCAATGGTTTGACTTATTTTGCAGCCACTTTCAGACAGTGTTAAGAGTTTATTTACAAAAAAAATAACCTGCAATATCCTCTTTAAGGTTGCTCTACTGTTTTGATATAAACAGGAATGAATGTTGCACAGTTCATTGTGTAATTTCTTGGTTTTACATCCGTTTCCCTCCAGCTCTAAAATTTACGGCGATGGTAACGCAGTGCCTCGGATTCTCAAGTTTCTTCGAACCATCGACCTGGACGAGCCCCTCCAGAAAACTTTCTGTTTCCCTCCTGTCAAAGACTCCATCTCCCAAGATATTGATCACATCCTGGAGACACAGGCAGCTCTGGCCATCGACCTGGGAGGAACCAACCTCAGAGTGGCCATCATCTGTCAGAGGGTAAACTTCACAGACTGTTCGCCTTTTCACTGAGATACTGAAGCGTGAACGTTGCTCATGCACAAGGGATAACTCATCGTTTCCTGTTCCTTCATACTGCTCTCAGTAGGATTTGCATAAACAGTGTCCTCTCTTGTTTTCTGTTCAGGGTAAAATCATCAAGAAGTACGTTCAGCCCAATCCAAAAACCTACGAGGCCAGGATGCAGCTGTTATTGAAGATTTGTGCAGATGCCACACGAGATGCTGTCGGCTTCAACTGCAGGTTACTTGGTGTTGGTAAGAGGAAACACAAATCACATCAAACGCTCATAAATCCTCGCACTTTGATCTAAAAAGCCCTCCCTCTCAGGAGTGTCCACGGGTGGGCGTGTGAACCCACAAGAAGGCGTGGTCCTTCATTCCACAAAGCTGATCCAGGAGTGGTCCTCTGTGGATCTGAGAACTCCCATCTCTGACGCCCTGCACCTTCCTGTGTGGGTGGACAACGACGGCAACTGTGCAGCTCTGGCTGAGAGGAAGTTTGGACATGGGAAGGGAGTGGAGAACTTTGTGACGGTTATCACAGGAACAGGTGAGGAATTTCAGTCATGATATGAATTTCTCTCAGCTTCCAGTGAACCAGTAACTTCACTGCTTGGGTTACAGGAAGTTAACATCTGGTTTCTGTGTGTCCAGGTGTTGGAGGAGGGATCATCCATCAGAACGAGCTGGTTCACGGCAGCACCTTCTGTGCAGCAGAGCTGGGTCACATCGTGGTGTCGCTGGACGGACCTGAGTGTTCATGTGGCAACAGAGGCTGCATAGAGGCTTTTGCATCCGGCATGGCTCTGCAGAAAGAGGCCAAACGACTGCACGATGGTGAGATATTCGCTTAGATCTGTGTGAATCCTGAAAGAATCTTTGAAATGTGCCACGCATGAAAACAGCTGTGAATTAAATTCATCCATGTTTCTCTCAGAGGAGCTGCTGAAGGTGGAAGGGATGGACATGAATCTGGCTGAGCCAATCACGGCTGCACACCTCATCAACGCAGCCAAACTGGGGAACCCCCGAGCTGACGCTGTCCTCAAAAGAGGTACGAGCACTAAAAGAGCACTGATACTCTGGGAAAGCAAAATGATTTTCTTAACAAGCATCCGACCCTAACTGAGGAAACTAAAATTAATCCTGAAAAATAATGGAAGGTACGAAGGGGATGAAAAGTGGAAAGGTGCCCGAGCCTGATGGCTGACCCACAGAAATTTGTAAGAAGTTTCCAGGAAAATTGTCACCACACCCTCTCAATTTGTTAATGAATCCTATGAAACAGGAGTGCTACTTCCATTAAACCTCTCTTCTGTTGAAGCCAAGAAAATCTCCTTCAGACGGAGTATCTTGCAGAGTCAGACTCTTTTTTTTCTCTGTCTTGCTGCTGAGACTGCTGGAATTAAACTAGGAAAAAAAGTATTTAGAAGAGCATTACAAAAATAGCACTAGAAGAGCACGGTACCATGATAATATAATATCTGATAGGACTGGACTTATTTTGATTAACAAACATGATTATTCACTGATTTCTAAACTTGAGTATTTATTGAACCATAACTTAAATCAACAATAAATTAGTAACCAATAATACAATGACAATTTATTGACTAATAGCAATAAAAATAAATGAACAGATAGAAATAACTACTCAATCTTCATGCACTCTTGTAGAACTTGCAAAAAGTTGCATCATGCAAGAAGTTGACAAGCTCTCACTTTTTTAGGTGTTTTGCTCCTTAAACACTTAGTCAAAGATCACCTTATGACTGAACTTTAAATGGTTAAATAAATTGGTAGCAATACCTTAGGGTGACACACTTCACAAATACATTTCTTCAACTCAACGTCCAACAACTTGAAGCAAAAATGTTTTGAGGTGACTGAAGTTTTCCTACCTTCACTGCAAAAACTGAAATCTAAGCAAGTCATTATGTCTTATTTTTAGTCAAATTTGTCTTACTATTCTTGATTTGAGCCACATTTTCTCAACAAGGTCATAAAAATGTCTCATTTCAAGTTTTTTAAACACAAAAATGAGGCATCAATTGCTATTAACAAGTCAAAAAAATCTGCCAATGGGATAAGATAAAAGATTCTTGTTTTAAGACATCTTTCTAATTTCAAGAAACTTCCTTGGCGAATTCGTCTTATCCCATTGACAGATTTTTTTGACTTGTTACAAGCAATTTACACCTCATTTTTGTCTTTAAAAAACTTGAAATAAGACATTTTTATGACCTGGTCTGGTGAATGTGGCTCAAACTAAGAACAATAAGACAATTTTTACTACAAATAAGACTTAATGACTTGCTTAGATTTCCGTTTTTGCAGTGTTTATTCTCATGTTTTGAAATCACTCGTTCCACATGTTGATCCACATACAAAACTCATTGTAGCAGTTAAGCATACAACACAGGTGCATTCACAGTGCTTCTACAGCGCAGGAACTTGCATACACACTGTACCGTGCAGCACATTAATCATTTTACTTTGGTTATAATGTTTTTATGATCATGAAAAGCCGAAATCCAAATTTGATTAATCATCCAGTTCCAATATCTAATGGGATTAAGTGTCTAATTTCTCCTTTTTCTTCTTCACAGCCTCCACAGCTCTGGGTATGGGCATCGTGAACATCCTCCACATGATGAACCCCTCTCTGGTGATCCTGTCGGGGGTCTTAGCCTCTTACTACCAGCCTTCAGTGCAGAGCGTCGTCTCTGAAAAAGCGCTCATCTCTGCTCAGAACATCAAGGTTGTGGTGTCGTACTTAGAGGAGCCGGCTTTACTCGGAGCAGCGAGCATGGTTCTAGACTACGCAACCAGGAGGATATACTAAGAAACCGCTGCTAACAAGACGACTGCAGAATCAAATCTAGTACTGCCCATAAATGCAGAGACCCATTCAAGGGATTTTATTTGAGGCCTAAGTGAAAGACAATGCTCAAAAACAATCATGCCAGTGCCACGATGAAAATCTATTTTTGAAATACCCAGCTGTGCCAGATGTTGGGTCCAAGTGGGTCCAAAGCAGGGGCCAGATATCCCACCTTTCTTTCTCGTCTTATGTTGTCGAAGCAAAATCGAGCGTCAAAGCAAACAAGCAGCAAAAACACTTTGAAGCCAAACCGACCCTTTGAGGGAGCTGCTGCAACATAATGTCTGAGGAGGAAGTCAGCCGTGGTGAAGGCTTGGTTCAAATGTGACCAAAATATCTCTGAAACATTCTCCTCTAGCTTTCTCTCTATTCTTCCTTTTTTCATATAATTTTTTTTTTTTTTTTTAAAGATTTCTTACTGAGTGCCGGGGTAAGAGTTTCCGTTAATGTTACATTTCTGTTCGTTTTTGATTAAATTATTAAAGGTTTTGGTGATGATATGTTCTGAAAGAAAAAGAAGCTGAAAAGAGTTGAAGAAATTTTAGGCAATGAATGAATCATATGACTGGATTATATCACTGAAATGTGTTAAAATATGAATATGCTGAAATATAAAATATGGCTGCTATTCGAAGATGAGGACCGTGACTGAGTGAGGTTTTTATTTGTTTTTTCATGTTATTACCACAGACCTTACAAACTTTGAAATTAAGTTTATTTACGCCTTCTTGAGATTTTCTGTATCTCAAAGATATCTTCTTTATTTGTATGCAGTATTGTGTTCAATATACTGTACATCACTGATGTTAATTTTAAATTAAAATTTATTAATTTGGTTTTGTTTCTATCCAAATAAAAATCTTATTTAAGAAATTCAAATGGGGTGGATGATGTTTTTTGCAAAGCCTTTTAGAGTTCAATGCATGCTTAGGTAAGTGCAAAAGTGAAGATGTGAATTTTTTTAATTCATGCAAATTCAAAAGCTTGGAACCAGTGTGCAGGACGAAAATGAAACCAGAAACTTGAGAATCTTTAATGTTCTGCAGCAGAACTAGTGCAACAATGGAAACTTGTTAACACCAGTATTTTTTTTCTATCGTAAAATATCCATCATGTTGGTCATATTATCCATACGCATCCACTTCCTGTTGCTCCCTCATAAAAACCTGTGCTGGCCACTTGGCAAGAATTCATCCTCTACAGCACATCAGAAGCAATTCCTAAGCTTTTTCTTGTTAATTTTTCTGGTAAAATATACTTAAAATCCTCTGGTCAGAAGCGGGCCAAGTTTGCTCAAAATGTAAACAAGAGGCAGAGGAAGTTTCAGTCACACACTGACAAGACCACTGGAGTTGATAAAATGCAGATAATAATTTAGTCTTTTGGCAAATCTGCTAATCAGTGTAGACTTTTGCAGACAAGTAAGTTGAGAATAGAAAATATAAGGTAGTTTTTTTGAGGGATTGATTTGTACTCTCCTCTGGCCTGTAAGTAAATCAGAAGATCTGCCCTAGAGACAGTGGCAAATTGACCTTAATGTTGGGTTAGTGAATTGTTGTAGTTACTGTAGAAAATAACCCATTAAAAAGTGTTAGTTACACCAACCAACTGATGTGGAACAATATTAACAGCTTCAGGAACACATTTTTTGGGGGTCTCTGTTTGGAACGAACGTCTTGGGAAAAAATTCTGGTTCAAAGCTCTGTTTGAAAGCTATGTTGGGCAGATCTTTAAGCAGTGCTATGTGATTTGCATTTGCATCACTGAGTTAAATATTTCAAAGTGAAAACATTCCTCCAATTCTGCATGCTTTGAGTGAAGTTAGACCTATCTTCTCATTGTCACCTGAGTCCTGTGTTAATAATTAATCTCCAGCACACACTTGAAGCGAACACAGCAGGTTACCCAGGTGATTCACTGCCTTTGTAGTGGAGTGTTTAAACTCTCAGCTAGTGTTCAAAGGGAGGTTTTAAGACATATTTAGAAACTCTAAACTGCTTACAAGGAGAGAAATGACAAAAATTCCTCTAAATGTGCATGCATCTTTGCTTTTCCAATCCACAGGCTTGTGTGAAGATGTTTGCATGTCACGGGACGCTTGGCTTCCTACAGACTCTGCTTGTGTCCATTTATGTTGCATGAGTATAAGGTCAGGTGACTTTAGAGGAAGCCAATGATGACAAAAGCTCCTCTCCGAGTCTCACTGCAATATACTGAATTATTATTGCACTGAACAGCATCTAAATACAGCACATTTTTAATTTCCTTGTGCAATATATTGATAACAGACCATTATGAATATGATACACAGCTCACACTGTAATTGGGAAAAGAATATGAGCTTAAAATTGCATTACATAAATGTCATAGAATGTGAGAATTTTTTTTTTATAAATCAATACAGAACATAATAAATTCTAATATTCACCTATGTTTGTGCATATATGTATGTGTATGTATATGTATGTATGCATTGCACCCTTATAAACACTAAATTGATGGATGTGTTTGTGTGTGTATGCATGTGTATGTATATATGTGTGTTTGTGTGTGTGTGTATATATATGTAAGTATACATTGAAAATTAAACATCACTAAAACATTTGTATTTATACCTATATTTTAGGCACGTTTGTATACATTGCACACTCTGTACATTTGGTTATACGGTACCTATACATAGTTTTGTATACATATCACAACCTCTGTGTATAAAGACCTATATTTATTTCTATATTTATATGTATACTTTTTAAATGACTCTTGTCCACTTTTAATGGTATGAGACCTCTAAACACTACATTATAATCATAACAATTGCCTCAACACAACTGCGCATGGCACTTTTCTTCTTTTTTATCTCATGTAAGTTTACTTGTCCTTGTCTAAATTGTTGTTGCACTTAAAGAGAGGCTGTAAAATTTCGTTGTACAATTGTTTAATGACAATAAGGACTATATATCCATCTGTTTGTCTTCACCATACACTGCGGATTTGTCTCTGCTCTTGACAGCTGAGCAGGTCATGGGATCTGAATGCGTTTGGCTTCACAGATTTCATTGGTCGAATTCTGCAGCTGCTGCCTTATGATTGGAGCGCTGAGCTGTCAGTCAAAAATCCTCGTTTGTGATTGGCTTATACCTCGTTTCCGCTTCGCTTTCACGAAGCTTTCCTTTTTTCGGGGCTCGTCTTTCGCGTTGAGCTCGTCGATCCACCTGCGTTTCTGGTTTACATCCCCCCCTCACATTTACAGAAAAAAGAACAGACCCAACATGGATGATTTTGACATGCTGAACGCACCCGCTGCTGGAAACGGTGTAGGCTCGGAGGAGGACCCCGCTGCTGCTTTCTTGGCCCAGCAGGAGAGCGAGATCGCGGGGATAGAAAACGACGAAGGCTTCAGCATCCTGGACGGCGGAGAGGTGCCTTCGTCGCTGGGTGACTCAAACGGTGAGGAGGAGAAAATACAGCTTGACTCACTGTACTATTGATATAATCTTTCAGAAAATCAAATTCAAAATGAGCAAATGTTGTTTTCGGGAGCGTAACGGTCCGTTAAATGTTTAATTTGGTCTTAACGGTCACCGGAACAGAGCAGTTAAAGCTAACGGTCGGCTAGGCTAACAGATTAGCTTCTGTCATTAGACGCTAACGTTCACGTCTGTATAACGTTACCTTAAATCGATTATTAATCATTTCTAGGCTGTAAATAATTCACAATATCTTATTTAAATCCTCTTTTGCTCGTGTATTTGACATTAAAGTGGCCTCTTGATAGCCTTAGCAGCACAATTATCAGACGTGTCATTCATTTCTACCTTTAAAGCTGCAGTCATTACATTTACAAGCTGCTATCACGACATGTTACCTGTTGGAGGAATCTGATGGAGTTTAATGACCTTTGGACACGATTGTCTCATTTCCTTTGAGGCTGTAGATTCATAAAGGATTAGTGGTCACATAGAAGTGTTGACACATCATAAGATTATGTTTGTGTATGAAAGGAAGGGATCCAGTTAAAGTCTTTAAACTACTAAAATGTGTTTGCCTTACATTGATTTGTATTGTCTGGTGTCTGACAGCTCATGTTTTTTTATTTGTGTCTTTTCAGATGGCACTGTCAATGGAGATCTCCACGGGGTAACATTTCTATACACACTACTGATGTCCCTGTGTCTATTTCCCTGTATTTTTTAACAAAAACATAACACTAAAGAAACTATAGACTATGTCCTTGAAAGGCCTTAAAGACTCTTTCATTCATTAAAATGCTTTATTATTGTCTCAAATACATTACTCAAATGTCACCATATGCACCAGAGAGCACTGAATTTCACTTTATGATAATAAACAGTCAGAAGGTAAACTTGAATGAGTCTTATTGAGTAACACACACGTTATGATTGTGTTGTAATACAGCAGGATCCTCCAACCATCTGCTATCAACTTTACAGTGTTTGGTCTTAAATTTAATTGAAGGTGGCATCAAAAAGGGTCTTAAAAAGTCTTAAACTTGACTTGCTGAAACCTGCAGATACCTTGTACTGATTCTACATTTACAGAAGCTTGTTTTAAAGATTGTTGTTGTTTTGCTGCATGCTTAAATCATGTTGTTGGAGTTTATACACCCACTACAGAGAAGAAAAACACTGGAATTGTCATTTTGAGTTGATGTCACCACACAGCTTTATCCAAAGATTACACTTTTCTGAGTTGTGATGAGCATATAAAGAGTAGAAATAAACTTTATTGTCCAGACACTCGGGATTCCTTGTGTCAAAGTTGTAGGTATGAACACATTTCGGCCATTATTTAACTATTTCAACTATTTTTGAACTAACTTTATGCGATTTCCTAACATGCAAAATCTTTTCTGAAGCAGTCAGATGAGTGAAGAAATACAGACAACACTCAGGACTGTGAGGGTGTGATTTCACTGCTAACTGCTGTGGTTTTAATATCTGACTGTGACATCCACTCCAGCTTCCTTTTCCTGTGCTGTCATTGCAACATTGCTGCCTTTTGCACAGTCAGGATTTCTGTGAGGCATTCAGAAAAGCTGATAAAACTTAGTGAGGGGAAAACAATAAAAATGTCTCAGCAGACATTCATTTCAAGAACAGACAAGTTATGTGCATACTGAATTTGGGATACTTACACTGAGCAGAGGCTCATTCTCATGTGTTTGCTGAATAGTTTATGAAGCATTATTCAGGAAAAGTGACCCAAAGTTTCACCACCATGTAAATGACTCTAATAAAAGGAAGTCACTAAATTGTGACTCCCATCTTGTCTCTCAGGAAAGCAACGGCCCATCAGATGCTTATGCAGCTATTTCCAATGCAGACCGGCTGCAGGCTGAGCCTGAAAGCCTACGCAAGTGGAGGGAGGAGCAGAGAGAGAGGCTGGAGCTGCTAGGTGAGCACATACCAGAATGAAATTTATGGATATAAACAAACACATTCAGTGACTCTCATTCTCTGGGATTCTCTTTTCTTTACCTTCCATGATACATTTTCCGTCAGTTTTATTTATCTGTCTTTCTTCTCTTCTGATCCCCCTCTACAGATGACAACTCTCGCAAGCAGGAGTCAGAGTGGAAGGAGAAGGCCAAGGTGGAGCTGGAGGAGTGGCACGCCAGGCAAAACGAGCAGCTGGAGAAAACCAAAACCAACAACAGGTACTGGCCTCGCAGTGGGTTGGAGACAGGACACGCAAAACGATGAGCAAGATCTCACTTTTTACTAAAGTGAATTCATTGAAAAACAAAAAAACTCTGCAGTTTTTGACTCAGAGTACAAAGTTGATGATATATTTGAGTATTGAGGTATTTAGTTAGTGTAGTAACAACAGTTGCCATTAGGAATGAAACCAGACAGAGAGTTTAAGGGTCCAACAACAAAAGCACTCCATAGAGTCTGGACAACCTAGATTAAAAGATGTGCAAAATTTCAATACATTCTAGATAAAACTATTTATTTTTTTATCTCAAAATTTCCACTTTTTATCATAACATGTTATCATCTTATGTTTTGACCATTTTACTGAAATATTAAATTAATCATTATTTCCACCTTTTATTGCACAATTTCAACTTTTCATCTAAAATTTTCCACTTTCAATCACAAAACTCTGACTTAATGTCAAAATTCTGACTTTGTTTCTTAAAAATATGACTTGATAATTTCGTAATTTTAAGTTTTCATCTCATAATGTTGACTTTTTATCTCACAATTTCTGCTTTATATCTGAAAAATTTATATTTATATAATGATTCAGACTTTTTATCTCTAAATTTCCCCCTTTTTTACTGCAAAATTTAGACTTATTTCAGACATTTGACTTTTTTTCTCAAAATTATGATTTGTTAGCTCATATTTTCGACTTTCCATCAAAGAATTTGACCATATTAATTCAAAGTCACAGCTTTTTATCCTAATTCCAACTTTTTTGACCTTATGATTAAAATTTTTGATTCCAAAATTTAGTCTTTTTGTCTCAAAATTTCCACTGAATGTCAGCTAAAAAATCTGAACTAAGTGAAGCTTTCACCTTGATAATTTAACTGGCAGAAATGGGCTTCCTTACGTGTGTCAGAACTATAAAAAATGATAATAATACTATGTATTTGTGTAGCACCTTTCACAGAGAAAACTCAGAAAGTGCCTTTACAGAATTAAAAACAACAGAAATTGTTGCATAGAAAAAGAAATAGTAGCTCGGTATAACCTCAGTGTATCAAATGAGTGAAAGAGTCTGGTAATTGATGTTCCTTTTGGTTGTTTTCACCCACTTTTAGACGGCATTAAGTTTCTCCTGTGTTGTAATCTGTCCCTGCAGCCTTATCAATAATAAAACACCTGCAGCTGTGACTTTCCACTCTTCTAACATTCATGTATTTCTCTGTATAATCTCAAAACTTAACCACTGTTGCGTTTTCTATATTTGAACGTAAAGAGCTCAAACCACATTCTCGTGATTTAAGATTTCATAAAAAGCTACGTGAGACCCCATGCGTCTTGAAAATCTAACCAAGTCTCTTGATTCTGTCTAATCTGTGTTATTGTGTAATAACTTAAACTGCTTGTGTTTCCATCCTCCTTCCTTTTTACCACTCTCTCTCTTCTCTCCTGCCTTCTCTCGCTGCTCTGTCGTTTGGGTGGATGTTTGTCCAGGGTGCTGGATGAAGACTTCTACAAGCAGCCCTTCTCTGAGCTCATTGGTTATGTGTATGTTGCTCCAACTAACATCCTCCCCTTCTCATTTTTCTCACACTTCTTTTCCCCACCACCATCATCAAACTTCCAATCATTGACGTCACATTCAGCCGTTCAGCTCGTGAATTAAGGCATCAGTCACCTCCTCATGTTGGTTTAAGTTTTAAGTTTTCAACATCGACCTGTGATATTTGAGTTTTTTAACCCTCATCTCTGCACGTCATCACCAGTCAGTGCCTGTGAGGATATTTCAGTTAACAGAATGACTGCATGTCTCTGCACACATCTTCATCCTCCATTATCACTCCATTCATAGCCGCGTTTGGGTTTGTTTTCATTCATTTCTCATTTCATTCCTGCAAAACACTTTGCAAACCTGACACACATCCTTAACAATGAACATTTGCTGATATTAATTGTTTGACCTTTCACAGAAAGTGTTCAGTGTCTATTTAAAATATGATCTTGCCCAAAATAACCCTGAGAATATCATTCAGAAGTAGGATGCTTGACTTGTTTGAAGCATTTGTGTGTTAATTATTTGACTCAAGTGTTTGCAGAACCTCATTTTTCGAGTAAACTTTGGTTCTGGCAGTTGTTCCCCCTTCCAGTTCTCGACAAGAAAAGCTCCCAAAGTTGTGACTCACGCTTCCTGTTTTGAGGCAGATTTTTCTGAGGAAGAAGATAAAATGTGGTTTGCATGCAAAACTAACACAGAAGTAGCTGTCACTTGGATTAGATCTGCAAGAGTGAAATGTTTTTAGTTTTATCCTGTATTTCAGTTTGGTAAACTTGAACTCCACAAAATGTGAATAATCTCAGGCTGAAACTCAAACGTCTGTAGAAACACTTTGGGTCATTTCATGGATGCACAACTGCTTCAAACTGATCTGTCTCATGCTTTAGTAAAATATCAGCTGCTTTGTAGTTCCTGCTCTCTTACAGGGCGACATGTTAATTTGCTCAGCTAGCTCTCCAGTAGCTTTAGATGTGCAGCCTTTGGTTTGGTTTCTCAAATTGCGGTGGTGCACCCATATTTTTTCCTGTTTCCTTTAATTGTGGCTTCTTAAAAAGCAAGTTGATTGTACTTCTTTTTTTTTTTTTTTTTACTTTAATGGGATGAAAGTGTCTCTGGGACAACTGGGGATAGGACTGGAGAACCAGAACCTGTTAGATTCTCTTATCAGTTCTTAACATTATGCAGCCGAACCTTACGTTGACTTTTCTCCCCCGCTAGCTTAGCTTAGCAGATAAATAGCACTTCCCAAGAAAACTTTGACTCAGGGCTTCCTGCTTGAAGTTTTACTAAAGAAGCTGTAAAACTGGACACACAAAGAAATGTACATTACCCTCTCACAACGGATTCATATTCAGTGCATTCAACATGTTATACATCTCCTAATGTATCACAGATAATATAGAAAACAGTGCTAATTTTGATGCTAAGTATACAGAGGATTACACTGATAACATACATTGATATCATACATTGCTAGGAGGATAAAGGAATAGTTATTAATAAAATCTTATCGATTCCCATCCCCAGGTACAACCCATTCTTTTAGTGCCTACATTTAAGAAGGGCTATATTGCTATCCCAGTTTGTAAACATAGATGTCAAGACACAATGTGTTCAGATTTTTAGATAGCTATATATTCATATGTCACAGAAATTGGGCCCCCAACACCAATAGCTCATGCCCTGCAGGTTTCAATAAGACTGGCCAATAAGAGTGAAGGGGGTTGTTGAGTAGGAAGCCTTAAAGAAACAGTAACTTCAGACAGAGGCTGAAATAAGGCTTCACTAAAACACCTATGAGAGGAGAACGGGGATTTTCTCAGCTGATACTCATGAAAAGATACAAAGGGACAACAGATTTACAGAACAAAGACTTAAAAAATACACAGTGCCTCCTCTTTAAGATGTTAGCTGAGCTATTGTTTTGAAAATCAAAAGAAAATCAGTCTTAACGCTTGTGTTTTGTGATTTGGGAAGAATTGTTTATTGTGGACTTTTGAAAAGCCAATACAGTCTGTACTTTAGAGGCCTCATTTACGAACACTCCTTGCAAACAAATGATGTGCTAACACCTCCCACACAAGTCCTGACAAAGATTTGCCTGCAGAAAGAAACCATCTCTTGACAATGTCTGTAAAGATTTGGAGAAAGTAGGAGCTTGCCATCATATTGTTCAAAAAAGAAAAGAAAAGAAAAACAAAACAGGGTGAGGAAATATTACTCAATGGGAATTAAAAATACCTTGGGACAATTTTTTAAATGATATCAATCCTGTGCCAGTATCTGAAGAGAAGTGTCTTCTGCTCGTACCAAACCGAGGGCTGCACATGAGTCTTTTTATTTAGAAGATCAGAGTAAAAAATGTTGCTTTTGCATGCTGGCTTTCAACATCTGCATTGAGGTCATTTCTGTTGTCTTTCATTTTGTACCCTCCCCTCTCTCTTTCTCTTTCTCTCTCTTCTCAATTCTGACTTGTGAAACTGTTTCTCCCTGTTTTCTTTTCCTATGCACCTTAAAGCACACACATTAACCATCCTTGCTACCGCCTAGACCAGTTAAGTAAAAATACAAAATCCCAGAGACCCCAAACTTTTTTTTATCTTTCTGACAGGGGATAGATTCAGTTTTGTGAGTGTTTGTGTGTGTGTGTGTACATGTCTGTGTGAGTGTGTGTTAGTCATAGTTTGCTATCCCAGCAGTTAATCCACTGCCTAGTTGGAGGTCTGTTCCAGTGTCTCCTCTTTGATGTTGTGGTTCTTTTAGTTGGTCGTGATGGTGAATATTTATTTGCATCTCATCCCCATTTTGCTCTGTGTACTCAGTCGTAGTTAGGAGCTGAGTTTGAGTGGCAGGTCGGGTGGAGGAGATAACCTGGCAGTGGAGTTATGACTGTGATTGTGTGA
Source organism: Thalassoma bifasciatum (assembly GCA_008086565.1). Taxonomy (NCBI): domain Eukaryota; kingdom Metazoa; phylum Chordata; class Actinopteri; order Labriformes; family Labridae; genus Thalassoma; species Thalassoma bifasciatum. The sequence goes on along the minus strand of RPOG01003143.1, from coordinate 44,085 downwards.
CGAGGGGGGGCTGGGGGGTGTGACGAGGGCTTTGTGTAGCCATGATCTGTGGCTTGCATCCCAAAAATGTCTTGTGATAGTTGCACTGATCCATTTTTCAGTTTTTCTTCTTTTCTTTTATTGTTTGTTAGGATTACTGTAACCGTGGTAACCCCTTAAGTTTAATGTGTATCTGGGGGTTTGATTACTGTTTTTGTTTTTGTGATAACATCCTTCATTTGAAAGACTTTAATTGATCTTCAACCAATTGTTACATTTTTAATCAAGGTAAACTCGTTCTTTTCTGCCACAACTCCAAACAGCCTGCTTTCAGCTGCAGCACAATGCATGGCTCAGGCCCAGCAGTGCTTCAAGTTGTTTTGGGCTTGGTTAAAAACAAACAAACATAAAGAAAAACAATCGAACTTGCCGTCATTCTTCCTTTCCTGAAGGCACTGTGAGGACTTTCTAACTCATCTTGAAATAGTCTTGCTAAATATTGTTTCTCAGTTTCTGTGGCCAGGTCAGATTTTCCTGGGAAAACAGAAATCCATTTACAGCATGTAGATCAAGTACCAGTGCAGCTCATGGTCACACTGCGCCAATATGAACCAGACTTGAGCATGATTGCCGACATACGCATGGCTCGGCAACGTCATCATGGAGCGTCCCTTTGCAACATGCTGTTTCATCTGTCAGTTTAATGGAGAACATAGCAACCGTTTTAGTTACTTTTGGTGACTTGCAACTTATATAAAGTCATTTTGGTTCGTTACAGGCGTCTAACAACTGGATTGTTAGGAATAAGTACCAAATTTGGTACTTTTATAGTTAACTACCAAATTCCTTTAGTATTGCTGAGTTTTACCGATACATGTAAAATCAAACGGTACCGTAGAGTACTGATACCGATTTCCAGATCCGAGGCATCAGTACCAAAACGGTTCAAATGTGGATGGTTCCCATCTCTACCAACCATTGTTTAAAAGGATTGTAAAGAGGTGCAATTGAGCAAGGCAATATTGCATCATGCATTATGCGTCACGTCCATTGACTGTATAATGAGTGGACGTGACGACGTTCGGCTTAAACTGAAGCCTCCAGCAGATGCCCCGCCCCCTGGTGTCTGGCTGCAGTATAGGTCATAAGCCCCGCCTCCCCATGTATTCCAGATAGGAGCTGGGAAAACTTAAAAAAATTATGATACCTCGTAGAAACGTTTCTCTCATCTTTACGCTAAGGTAGTATGACGATGTCATCTGGCTGCATGGTGTTCAGGTGTTTTTTTTTCTGAGAAGTTAGTTTCTCATTAGTTATTGGACGTTTCGTTTCACGATAATTGACAGCTGCCGTTCATGAGTAGTTTTTACCGGAGATATAAGAAACTTCGGGAAAGAGAGTCAAAAGGAGACTAAACCTTCTGAAGAAGAAGAAATATATATTTTTATTTTTATTTTTTATTTGGCTCCACCGGAAATTCTCTACTGCGCAGACTCTGGCTGCACAATGGCAGCTAGAGAAACGGGGTTTTTTGGCTTCAAAATCATAGAATGGTGACAGGCGGAGCCACGCTGTCCATTCTATGTACAGTCAATGGTCATGTCCTTGCTGGGTCTGTGTCCTTGTAGTTGTGCCAAAGCACACCTCTCCGAAGCGTTCTTGAGAGTATCGTGCCTTAGCATGGTTTACTTGCGGTCACACTGGCCAAACAAGCTGAATTTTGGGGTTGAGCACCTTACGGATGGCCGGTGTGATAAGTCTCTTTGATAAAACTACACCAGCACCAGTTTGGCCACCAGGGTTAAGCTGTTTGTAATAATGTTTATTGTAACCCACATGCAGCAGTTATTCTGCAGTGATCCGTTCAAACTTGAGAATCTATCAATAAAATAAAGGGCCAGGTTGCATTTGCTCTGCTTCGTGAGGTTGGAGTTGGTAGATGAACACTGGTAGGACATATTACAGATATGTCTCAGGGCACTGGGCTGTGAGTGACACTTCGAGATAGTCTGCTCAGCTCCTGGACAGGAAATGATGCCACAAACTAAGTTTACAAAGTTTGTCTGTTGTCATGTTTGAAACTACAGATAGAAACATAACTGCGTCGTTTTGCATCCTAGGAAAAGTCGACTTAAACTAAGATCGGCTCAAACAAATGCAAACTATAGCAACAATCACGTCCTTACAATGGTGGCTGAAGGTACCAACAGGAAATGTCATCTTTATCAATGAAAAACACAACTGCTTGGCCACAGATGTCCTCACAGAGCCTTTAAATCAAGAACGAGTGTAACGATGAGCTCATCATCTCTACGCTTGACTCTTGTGGAAACGAAAACCACTATAAGCGAGAAGCTAAAGGCAAGTTCTCTAAGGGTGTGGGCACACTCCCCTCCCTCAGTTCTAAACAGAACTGCAGTTTTAACCAACCAAAGATGCTCCAGTTACTCAGTTATGCTTTGTTTTGTTTGTTTTCGTTCTGTGTACCATCCTTTACTGAGTCAACAATCCAGTTCTGTACTGTCAGCAGAGGTGGGAGCATGCTGTGGGTAATGAAACTTTTGTAGCGCGTTTCTCTTTGTGGACGTAAAGACTGATGGATGTTTGTTGTGGTCCCTGAGGTGAACTCTGCTGAACCAACAAAGTCCTGACAATGAATTACATGCATTTCAGTGGATTAAAGGAGTATTCCACCCTTCTCAAATGCGATCCTTAAATCTACATGGCAAAAACTGCAATTCAAGCAAGTTTTTTTGTATTATTTTTTATCAAAACTGTCCGACTAGACTTACTGAGCCTAATTCAGCTGACAAGAAGACAAGAAATAGCTCATTTCAAGGCAATAAAAGACCAAAATGACACCTGACATGATCGTAAAGGGTAAAAATATTGCCAATGGGGTTTGAAAAATGTGCTTTTCAAGTTTCCAATATTCAGAAATTCTAACTTCAAGAAACTTGACAAGTACATTTTTTTTCTACCAATTCAAGTGTCATTTTGTCTTTTAACACCTTGAAAATAAGACACATTTTCTTTTTTGCAGTCTCTGGAGCCAAAAGAAACAAATTTGTTACCAAACTTGACATGTTTTGGTTTTCAGCAGAGGACTTCCTCAGGCCTATGTGTCTATTTGGTTTTATTGTTCATCTTCCTCCACTCATTTTTCTGTACTCCACCTTTCCCCCTCTTCCCCGTTCCCTGCAGGGCGGCTGAGGAGGCCATGATCTCAGACCTGGATGAGAACAACCCCGGCACAGAGTGGGAGCGAGTGGCTCGGCTCTGCGACTTCAACCCCAAGTCCAGCAAGCAGGCGAAAGACGTCTCCCGCATGCGCTCCGTCCTCATCTCCCTGAAGCAGTCTCCGCTCGTCCGCTAGGGCGACAGAAGCTGCTCGAGGCGCCGTTCCATATCATTCTCATCAAACACCAACCCAACGACTGATATCCCAGCATCTGTATTATGAAGACGAGGGGAATCGAAACCTTTCTGTCCATATCTGTTCGCCATGCACAGCCCTGTGGAAGGAGATAGCCAGCGATCATGTCCTCACCTATCTCCTCCCGTCAGGGCTGCAGAGATTATCCTTAAAGAACCGTCTCACCTTTCTCCTGTTTGCTCTTCTTCCACAGACCAATCAAGACCTCGTAATCCCCCCTTTGACAAACATCATTCCTGTTAGATCAACAGCAGGTCTTGTGGTCTGTGGAATTACGTAACTTGAGCGAGAACGGAGAGTTGGGACACTAAAAGGGAAGGGCTGATTGTTTGGGCCTCCAGCGACACTACAACTTGATGACATGGCCCCCCAAACAAAATCACTCCCACAATGCTGTACTCTTTCTCTCTGTCTCTCTCTTACCTGTAAATCTAATGAATCCTCCTTTTATCAACCAGCTTTGTTTGGTGTCTAACTATTCGCTTCACCTCATGTTTTTCATCCTTAGGAAAAGAATCCAGATCTTTTCTTCATGTTGTTTTTTTTTAAGGACCAAACTCAAAGATACAAACCTAAATTCAGTGTGTGTACAGTGTGTGTAAACCTCCCATGTGGCATCTTGTGTAAAATTTTCCAATCTATGCATTTCCTTTTGAAAACCCTCTCCCCTCTCTCTGTCTCTCTCTTTCCAGTCAGGAACTGAACAAAGACCAGTAATTACAATAAATGTGACCCGTTTTTTTTGTGTGTGTTAAAAACTCAGCTGTGCGTGTGTATGTACTTTATGCGTGTACCTATGTACATATACAGAAGGCAATATATATACAGTAAACAAAATGTTTATGTCACTGAAACTAGTATAGGTCTGGTTTAAAGAGATATTAGCCAGCTGTTGCTTGACCATTGGTGTTCATTGTCCATTTGATTTCAATATCAGTAAAACTTGATGAAAAGTTTTCGTGTTGTTTTTGTTTTTTTCCAAGCAATTGTCAGTTCATCACTTCTTCACGAGAAACAATAATCAAGCTTGAAATAAAATGATGTATTTCAGCATAAACAAAAACAGCAGTATAACAATTGGAAACAAACAGTTTTAATTAGCATACAGTGTAGAGTTGTACCCTTCATGTACACCATGTAAACAAAATACGACATATGTAAAAATCTGGCTTTCAATTAGGTCAGTGCGTGAGTTTTTGAAATACAGTGAATAAATAAGAACATCCCCAAGTCAGGTTGTGTTAGCAAATGCCCTCAAATCAAAAAACTCTGGACCAAAAAGTGTCATCCATGGTTCCTTATCAAACCTCTGAAAACCAAATGGACTTGGACCAAAATGCCTGACCGGACACTTTCAGACCAGATGCCCTAAAACCGAGCAACCTCAAACCAAATGGCCTCTGTAAACACTAGGGCTGAACAATTTACCGTTTTCTGATCCAAATTGCAATTTCAGACATCGTGATCATGTGATCGCTAAAGCTGTGATTTTTTTTTGCTCCTGACTGACCCAGGATCTGTTGTGTTGGCTGTTTTTAACACACGTGCATCGAGTGTAAGACTGTTTGGGAAAATCCCTTTTTCCTTGGGATTGCTGAATTTTGTCTTTATTTTATTAATTGTTTTGTATTTTACTTTATATAACCTGACACAATTAAGAATATTTTGCACTACATAATTTTTTAAAACTTAAGAGTCAAAGAAAGCTCTTTTTGTTCTTCATTTTTTATAACAAAATACAATTTAAAAAGTCCGGTTTAGAAATTACAAGAATAGGTGTTAGACTCAGGGTTTTGATAAAAGTCAAAATTCGACTATATATCAAAAAATCTTCTTTTAAATGTTTTTTTTTCCTTTCATTCCATAATTTTGTATTTACTTCGGATAATTTTGACTTAAATCTGTGAGTTTTGACTTTTTATTTCAAAATTTCAACTTTTTATCTCAAACATTGCCTTTATTTCAAAACATAAACTTTTAATCTTAGACTTTTGTCATCTTAAAAAATTTGACCTTACATGAGAAAGTTTGGACTTTTCTCACAAAATGTTAAATTAATTTCTCAAACTCTGGAAGTTTATTGACTTTTTGTCTTTATTTCTCAAAATTTCCACTTTTCATATTAAAATATTGACCTTTTATCTCAAAGTTGGAAACAATTCTAACCTTCAGTTTGCATTTTCATCCTCACATTAGAGTAAAAGCTTTTGATGTTTCAATGGTTTGATGTAATTTTCTGTCAAGTTTGTAAATGTTACTGTAAATTGTGAAAATTTCACTAAAGTTTGATGTAAAGAAAATCGTGAATCGAATTGAAATCGCTGTATCTGCCAGAAAAATTGCAATCAGATCTTTTTCTAAAACCGTTCAGTCCTAGTTAACACCCTCGTACCCATCAACCTTACCACACATCCTGAAACAAAACGGACTTGGACTAACAATCCTGACCAGACACTCTCTGACCCAAGTCCCTCAGACTGGCACCCTTGGACACTCACCCCAAATGCCCCCTGACCCAACAGCTTTGGAACAAAGGGCCTTACAGAAAGTCCTCAAATTTAACAGCGTTAGACTTCAGAGCCTTAACAAACACCCTCAAACCTAATGGCCTCACTGAATGTCCTCAGACCATCACTAAATACCGTCAGTCCAATACACTCAGACCTAATGGCTTTACCAGTCCAGTCCAGTCCAACCAGTACCAAAAGTCTAATCTATGGCTTCAGATCAAAAAGCCTCAAATTAAACAGCTTCATGGAGCTGCCTCTGACCAAACAACCTTGTCAAACAACCTTGTACTGCAAGGTCTCACCGAACATTATTTGACAAAATGGAATTGGACTAAGGAGCCCTGAAAGCATTTCCTTCAGAAATACTTCATCCGTCTACACAGTCATAGTTTCAGTTCCACAGTCCTCTTCTCTTAGTATATCCTCCTGGTTGCGTAGTCTAGAACCATGCTCGCTGCCCCGAGTAAAGCCGGCTCCTCTAAGTACGACACCACAACTTTGATGTTCTGAGCAGAGATGAGCGCTTTTTCAGAGACGACGCTCTGCACTGAAGGCTGATAGTAAGAGGCCGGGACCCCCGACAGGATCACCAGAGAGGGGTTCATCATGTGGAGGATGTTCACGATGCCCACACCCAGAGCTGTGGAGGCTGGAAAGAGACAGATGGAGACAGATGGAGGTCAGAGTCTTGGATGTTTCCCACCGCAGACATGTTCACTAAGCGTTTGTGCATCTTTTTTGTCCCCTCACCCTTGTTGAGAACATCCTCCGCTCTGGGGTTCCCCAGTTTGGCCGCGTTGATGAGGTGTGCAGCAGTGATTGGCTCATCCGAGTTCACATCCATCCCCTCCACTTTCAACAGCTCCACTGAGAGGGACACAAATAAAAGCAGGTGAATGATTGACTTGGAGCCCAAAGCTGCTTTAATGACCATAGTACTGTTACTTTTACTTGAAATATCCTTGTGGTAATAAATGTTTTGACACCCGTTTTGCATCATTGTCAAGGAGATAAAAGTCCTACCATCATGTAATTGTTTGGCCTCTTTCTGCAGAGCAGTGCTGGACGCGAAAGCCTCTATGCAGCCTCTGTTGCCACATGAACACTCAGGTCCGTCCAGCGACACGGCGATGTGACCCAGCTCTGCTGCACAGAAGGTGCTGCCATGAACCAGCTCATTCTGATGGATGATCCCTCCTCCAACACCTGCAAGCACGGGAAACAAGTGTCATGGGTCTCTTGAATAACCGTGGATGGATTAATGATGGACTGAAGTCCTCACCTGTTCCTGTAATAACCATCACAAAGTTCTCCACTCCCTTCCCATGTCCAAACTTCCTCTCAGCCAGAGCTGCACAGTTGCCGTCGTTGTCCACCCACACAGGAAGGTGCAGGGCGTCAGAGATGGGAGTTCTCAGATCCACAGAGGACCACTCCTGGATCAGCTTTGTGGAATGAAGGACCATGCCCTCTTGTGGGTTGACACGCCCGCCCGTGGACACTCCTGAGGATTCGGTGAATGATCTTAGACTTTTAACTCAGTACGCTTTTGAGGAAGAGCTTTTGACCATTCTTACCAACACCGAGTAATCTACAGTTGAGGCCAACAGCATCCTGTGAGGCTTCTGCACAAATCTTCAACAAGAGCTGCATCCTGGCCTCATATGTCGTTGGATTTGGCTGAACGTACTTCTTGATGATTTTACCCTGACAGAACAAAAAGGAGGAGGTGGTGGTGAGGACAGGAAAGATTGAAGAGTGGGATAAAAAAAAGAAACAGTTTGATTGAAGTGTTTACATTCTGACAGATAATGGCCACTCTGAGGTTGGTTCCTCCCAGGTTGACGGCCAGAGCTGCCTGTGTCTCCAGGATGTGATCAATATCTTGGGAGATGGAGTTTTTTACTGGAGGGAAACAGAAAGTTTTCTGGAGGGGCTCGTCCAGGTCGATGGCACGAAGAAACTTAAGAACCCGTGGCACTGCGTTACCATCACCGTAAACCTTAGAGCTGATGGAAAACACATAAATATCCTTTTCCAAATCAGTCAAACATTCATCATTTTGTAACACTTCCCTTATTTTTAACCTCTAAATAAATAAAAAATCAAACTGTTTTTACTGAACATCCCCGAACAGCGAAGTGCACAAATTGGTTGTGCTTGGTCAGTTTCTTCTTCTACTTAAAACAAGGGGTATTGTGCTTTTCCTCAAGCTTCTTAACTGTCTTTTTAGTGCCACTATAGTAGCTCTCTTGTTACTTGAAAAGATCCCTATTTTCCTCACACTGGTGTTTTATGAAATCCCTTATTTCAGCCTCTATCTGAAACGCTTCAGTTTAGCTGCCGTCTCTTCAAGGCTCCCTGCTCTACCAGCCCCCTTCCCATGAATTAATTCTTCGTGCTTTTTTTTAGAAAGAAGCGTTTTTGATCACTTGATCATTGTTCCTTTCAGATTTTTGAGACCAGAGAGGGAAAATGGAGAGATTTAAAAGCCCACAGGCCTTACCGGGAGTATCTCTTTCCAAACTGAAGCTGAAGAGCGTGGTGGATCTTCTCAGGTGTGCCAGCATCTCTGACATGGATGACATTTTCACCTGGTAGAGAAGAGAACTACGACGGAGTATTTGGGCCACATTGAGAAAAGAAAATGAGGGGAGGAATTTTTCCCTATCTTCCTCACCCAGTCGGTAAAGTCGAAATGTCCAGAATAAAGTTGAAATGTTGAGAATAAAGTTGAAATGTTGAGAATAAAGTTGAAATATAGTGTCGAGAATAAAGTCGAGATGTTGAGAATAAAGTTGAAATATAATGTCGAGAATAAAGTCGAAATGTCGAGAATAAAGTTGAAATGTTGAGAATAAAGTTGAAATATAATGTCGAGAATAAAGTTGAAATGTCGAGAATAAAGTTGAAATGTTGACAAAAAAGTTGAAATATAATGTCCAGAATAAAGTCAAATTGTCCAGAATAAAGTCGAAATGTCCAGAATAAAGTCGAAATGTCCAGAATAAAGTTGAAATGTTGAGAATAAAGTTGAAATATAATGTCGAGAATAAAGTTGAAATGTCCAGAATAAAGTTGAAATGTTGAGAACAAAGTTGAAATATAATGTCGAGAATAAAGTTGAAATGTCCAGAATAAAGTTGAAATATAATGTCGAGAATAAAGTTGAAATCTCCAGAATAAAGTTGAAATGTTGAGAACAAAGTTGAAATATAATGTCGAGAATAAAGTTGAAATGTTGAGAATAAAGTTGAAATATAATGTCGAGAATAAAGTTGAAATGTTGAGAATAAAGTTGAAATGTTGAGAATAAAGTCGAAATGTCCAGAATAAAGTCGAAATGTTGAGAATAAAGTTGAAATGTTGAGAATAAAGTTGAAATATAATGTCGAGAATAAAGTCGAAATGTTGAGAATAAAGTTCAAATGTTGAGAATAAAGTTGAAATATAATGTCGAGAATAAAGTAGAATGTCGAGAATAAAGTTGAAATGTTGAGAATAAAGTTGAAATGTCGAGAATAATGTTGAAATATAATGTTGAGAATAAAGTCGAAATGTTGAGAATAAAGTTGAAATATAATGTTGAGAATAAAGTCAAACTTGACTTTATTCTCGACATTTCAACTTTATTTTTGCCATTTCGACTTTATTCTTGACATTTCGACTTTACTGACTTGATGAGGAGGAGGGGGAAAAAAAATCCTCCCCCCATTTTTTTCCCTCACTGTGGCTCCAATACTCTGTCGTAGAGAACACCCGGAAAAGTAGTGTTAATATTTTGCTAAATAACATCTTAATTACATTTTTGATGAACATAATACCTTGGCAGAGTTTCTATTCCTCAACCATCATCAAAGGATTTCCACTTATGTCTGGAGTAATGTTTCCCCTCCTGTTTCAGACAACTTCAGTTCCTGCCTTCGTGATTGTTGTCCCCAACCTCTGTGTTACCATTTGTGCCCCATTGCCTCATGTACAAACAGTCTACTTCTCTCTTTGTCCAGTGCTTGTACCTCTTGTCTTGTGAGTTTCCAGAGGTCTAAGTCTTGAATCAAAGTTGTTGAATCAAACGACAACAGTAATAATAGTGGAATACTCTTTCGTGTTTGTGCTGCTGAATCTACAAACTGCCTTTTAACATAATGAGCATTAATTGCACCACTTCTGCAATCAGCTAAGATGGTGCACAATATACACACCAGATGATCAGCTCAGCTGTACTTGGGCCTGTCAACCATTGTCGTGTTTACAGCTCCTACAGTTACATCACTAATACAGGCCTTGCATGCATACCACAGCATATTAAGTCCCTCAGTGTCTCCATATAGACAGATACTTTCACTGCATTTGTTTGCGTTTTCAGGTGAAATGTTGTTGTGTAACTGGGGCCTAAATGTACTGGCAGCATCAGGCGTGTTTGAACGTAAAAATCCATAAAATAGCAGCATCATTCTTCAAGCCCCAGGGTTTGTAGTGGTGGAATAAGTAGCGGCTTCTAGTCCAGAGATTTGGTTGCACACTGATGTCTTAAAACATTTCACTGATGATTTATACTGGATAGTCGCAATAAAGTTATTTCTTACATCTCATGTGCAACAACCTGTGATATATTGAGTATATTCTACATTAATCTTTATCCTTATTGCTTTGTGGATCAAACCAGAGCCTGAAATCCCAGCAGATGTAGCTCACACCAACCTGTTTCTCTGCCAGTTTGTCGTGAGCCCAGGTTGATCACAGGTGTACCAAACGCCCCGGCCTCTCGGACTCCACAGCTGCTGTTTCCGATCATGCAGCCGGCGTGGCTCAGCATCAGGATGAACTGCTCGAAGGGAATGTGCTTCACCGCTCTGAAGTTTGGGTGCTGCTCGATGCCTTTCTTTCTCATCACACGCACCATCTCTTTACTTCCTGTTCACACACAGAGACGGGACACGTGTGAAGTCAAATTGAAGCAAACGGAAATGAACTGAAGGTCCAGGACGTTGGACTCACCTGCGTCAATGTTGGGGAAGAGAATGAGGGTCTTTTTGTTGAAGGAGACCAGAGCGTCCAGCATCAGGCCGTAGATCTTAACAGAGTGCTGGATGTCAGTGGTGACTGGATGCTGCAAAGCCACGATGTAGTCATGGTCCTGCACTTTGTCGCCTGCAACAGAAATAATCAACACTCTATCAGAATTTTTACAACACAAACATGTCGTTTATTCATGGTAAAGGTGTGTCCCCACGTACCCAACCAGCTCCTGATCACATCCATGTAGTCGTCTCGTCGATGAGTGGACAGCAGTTTGTCGTATGAAGGGCAGCCGGCCAGCAGGATGCGAGAGTGATCCTCACACATGGCGATGAGGTGCTGCTCCGCTGTGTGTGTGCAGCAGGCGTGGTAATGCGCCAGTTTACTGATGGCGTGACGGATTGAGTCATCAATGGTTCCACTCACCTGGCAAAGACAGAGCAGCAAAGGAAAGATCTTTTGGTCAGAAGTTGTACAAAGGTTTTGAACAAAAGGTCATATCTGATGTGTCTGTCTCACAATCCTCTTTCACCTCTCCTCCCTCCACGTGAAGTATTCTAATATTCATCAACGCTGCAGATGTAGCTACAGCCAGAGCATCAAAACGGTCGCCGTGCACGATGAGGATGTCAGGGCCCAGCCTGTGGAGGACGTCAGGAAGCTTCACGAGCGCCAGGCCGACGCTCTCCACCATGGCCGCCTCGTCCTCTCCTCTCACGATCGTGTGAAGCTTGGAGCTGATGTCGAAGTCGTCCTGCTCGATCATGTGGATTGTGTTTCTGCAGAGGGAAAACAGTAAGATGTTAGCTCCCAGCTTTTTTTATTTTTCTCTTGTTGTAGCTGAAAGATTTGGTCATCTTACCCGTAATCATCGATGAGATGAGAGCCGAGCACCACCACTTCCAGGTCAAACTCTTCAGGGTTGGATTTGATCCCAGACATGATGGGGGCCAGTTTGGAGTAGTCTGCTCTGTTACATGTCGCCACACACACCTTCAGCTTTCTCTGACACTTCATCAAAGAGAGGTGTGTGGATATCACCATCTCAAATTAACACTACATACATAAAAAGTAGATGAGAAATGACCAAACTCATACCTGATTCTGCTTATCCATGTTTGCCTCCCTGTTGCTGATGTTTTTCTGGGTCCTTAGCAGTTAAGGGGCCCCTGAAAAACAAAATAAAAATGAGGTATGGTGCCTTTTTAAGGTTTCTCAGCATATTTCTGCCTCTGTATGAAATGAGGTATCTTTGCTCATCAACCCCCCTTTCTCTATGTGGCTAGCTTTGAGCAGACCTTGGTGTTTGAGGCCCATGTCTACAATGTGACATGTCTTGAAAATGGAACCAAAATGATTTCAGGTCTCATTTATCCCCCATGTGTAGATTGCTTATGTTCTTCTTGCACTATTACTTCTTATTTGCACATCCACAAATTGCACTTTTTGCAACACTTGGTGGTAATTTTCCATTTTTGGTATGAGCTCTGGACTGAAAGTTTTTGTATGTGTATCTCATACTGTGTCTGACTTTCAGACTTTAAACTGGGTCTTCTTCTCACTGCTCATATTGCCATTGTCTTTTGTGTAATACAACACTAATAGATTCAGGTTGGTACTTTATCTCCATGTTTGAAATATTGGAATGCAGTATGACACAATGCAAAGGTCACGCTCCTGTCTGGTACTGTCTGGTCACGTGACACTTGAGAACATAGAAGAAAAGAAAAGCCATAATTACTGTAACCAAATAGTGAGACTGTAACTGTATCCTTTTCCTTATATCCGGGTCACGTCTGCTTTGTTTGCTCATCAAATGTTGACAGATGTTGATAAAATCATTTATTCTCCTTTACACAGTTACATTTTAAGAGGTCATCTACGTGTACAACAGACTGGGAATAAAAGAGTCAACAGGAGGATACAGTCAATATTTTAGTCCCCTTTTCCCCAGCTGTGCAGCCAGTGGGACCCTGAGTCAGACATTTCCAGGTGCTTGATTATCTATTAGTGATGTGCAGAATGATACTGAAAATATTGATACCTCCTTTACCAGATCTTTATGCTGTAAAATTGATTCTCAGATCAAAACATCAATACTTTTGATACTTAAGTCATTTGAGTTGGTATGTATCATTAACAGGAAAGCAACTGAACAATTGAAACCTTGTATGAATAATATCTGGTTGGTGAGAACTACTTTTTCTTCCACCTGTGCAAGAGCAGAATGAGTAAAAGTGGAATTGTGGGCACAAAATACATAAATACTGAAGGTGTAAACCTGAAGTGATGCATGGTTAGTGGGAACTACTTTGCTTTCACCTGTGTAAGCAGAATATGTAAGAATGTAATGTGTAAGAGCAGAATGTGTAAGTGCGTAATACACGGGCCCAAAATACATAAGTGTTGAATGCGTAAGCCAAAAATGTGTAAGAGCAGAATGTGTAAGAGTGCACTGCGTAAGAGAAGAGTGTATGAATAGAATGCAAAAATGTGGAATGAATGAGTGCAGATTGAATAAGCACAGTGGCATGCTAAATACACAGGTGCTGAATGCCTAAGCCAAAATGCGTGAGAGCGGAACGTGTGAGAGACATAAGTGCAGATACAGCAGAGTGGAATGTGCAAGAGAAGAATCATGGGTGCAAAATAAACAAGTGCTGAACGCGTAAACCCAAAATGATGCCCAAATGATACATGGTTGGTGGGAACTACTTTGCTTTCACCTGCATAAGTGCTGAATTTTTATGTGTAATATGAAAGAGTGGATTGTGTAAGAATAAATGCGTAAGCGCAGAACGTGTAAGTGCGTATTACACAGGCGCAAAATACATAAGTGCTGAATGCATAAGGCCAAAATGCGTGAGAGAAGAATGTATAATACATAATATGTGAAGCTGAATGCGTAAGCACAGTGGTACTCTACGTCAGGGGTTCCCAAACTTTTCAGCTCGTGACCCCCTAAACAAAGGTGGCAGAGAGGTGACTGAAGCATAGGACAAATGCACAAATAAAGGTATCCAAACATGGGCATTATGACAACACAAAAAAGAACAACAGCCTGAAAACTATGTTATGATTTTACATGTAACAGTTTTATATAAAACAAAAGCAGAATATGTCAAAGTTACTTCTCTGTAATTTGTGAACGAACATTGTTGCGGTCGTGTGCAAACTCAATTTTGGTACAGTACTTTCATTTCCACATTAGAACAAGAATAATTCAGTTCAGGTAATAGTCATAAACTGTAGCTCTGCGGAAACGTGAACATTGTTGCAGTGCAAGTTAACTTTTTGGGATATATGTTTCAGTGTTTATCTCACCTAATGAAATGGATGGGCAGTATGCGTGGAGCACAACAAGTCCATTCTGGGTTTAATTTTGGAGACGGACACCCGGAGATCATCCTCCACATTCACACAAGATATATATTTATTTTTAATAAATTTCAGGGCCAAGAAAGTCTTTTCACACAGGTATGTTGAGGCAAACGGCGTTAGTACCTAGGTTGTGAACTGGGATAGCTGTGGATATTCCCTCTAAACTGAAATCATCTCGCGACCCCCCTGGGGGTCCCAACCCCCACTTTGGGAACCCCTGCTCTACGTCATTCAGTCTCAGTCAGTCGACATATCAGCAGAGTGTAAACAAAGTCATGTTTGGAGCTAATTAAGCTTCACAAGCAGCAAAGACACAGTTTGTGATGTTTCTGAAAAAACAGCAAAGAGTTGTATTGGTTTCGTGTCTGTATCACCATAGGAAATCACAGAAAATTGTTGGTTTTTAACATCACTAGTATCTACATGATTGGTTGGTTAGTCCAACAAGTTCTGGGGTTATTGTGACCTTAATTCATTTATTATTATCATTACTATAATTCACTCTAATATTCTCACTGAGGACCCAGAAATAAATCACTACATGTTTGTCATAGTCAGCAGCAGCTGCACACTTTCAAACATTGATGCAGAAAATTTCAGCAGGCAAATTTAATGCAATGCAAGTTTGTGGCCATAAACTAACAGTCAGTGAATCTTTGTTTGAAGTAGGATACATTGTTAATATTTGCATTACCATGTGAGTCAACTTCCTGGTTCTTTCTGCTCCCTGATTGGTCTGTTTCTGATGGGATGCTACGGAGTTTAGAAACTTACATTTTGGATTTTACCTATGCTGATTAGTTTTATTGCTTTAAGACGTTATCTTTGGGATTTAAAAAAAAAAATCTGAATAATTTAAGTTGTACTTTTCACAAACAAGCTGCAGCCAAGTCAAATCAGATGCCTCACCTTTCTTTGATTCACATTTTCCAGTTACACAAAAGAAAGGATCAGTCAAATCCTGAGATTAATCTGGATTTGTTTCTGCTTACTGTGATTTTAACTTCTAGTGGATGGTTCACAACAACAACGACACAGAATGAGTTAAATGAAGAAAAAATAGGTATAAGGAAGAAAAAACTCACTTCACGTTGTATAAAGACAGATGCTCTCACACACCTCTTCTCTCCTCTTGGGGAGTTTTGGTAACTGAGGATTGATATGCACCAGACAGGAGACTGAAAGAAAAAGGAAAGAGGAAGGTAGAGTTTGTCTACATGTACGGCAAGAGGGAGGAGCAGTTTGGAATCAGAGTTGGGTTGGTTTGAGTTAAATAGATGCTTTCGATTGGCTCAATTAGTGACATTTAAGTGTGTAGTTTGCTCTCTTGTCGTCAGGATCACCCAGACTGTACAACTATTCAGAAAACTGAAATCCAAGAAACTGTTTGCATCTTAAGTAGATAAACAAAATCTGCAAATAGGGTTCAAAAAAGTCTCTTGAAATATGAAAAAAGAAGCTTTTTTCTACCCTTTTTGCAGTTTTTCGTTATTCTTTACCAACAGTATAATTCAGGCATCATTTTTGGTGCAGTAGTTTCTTAATTTCAATGTCTCACTTTCACTCTTTTGTCATTTAAACCCCAGAATCCTTCTTTCCATAAGCTTATAGGACTGTGACCTACAGAGGACCTGCTGTTCCTCTTTGTGGACCTCTTCTTTTTTTTGTTTGAACAAAGGGTTGAAGTCTCCAAATGTTTCCTGTCAGGCATACTATTTCCCTATGATTGATATTTGCACAGCTGCCATGGTACACTTGATGAGAACATTAGCCGACAAAAAGAAAAGTCACACAGGTTCCCATCTGCAGCAAGGAGACAGGTCAGCGGCCTGTGATGTAAGAAAAAAAAATCCTGTTTAAAATTTTCTGTTATGTCTTTGTCAAGATTTCAAATGATCAAAACAATTTCAACAAATGTAGAACAAACTGTTGGCTCCTCATCCTTTCCATTAATTAATTTTTTTAAATAGAGCATCACAGATACTCATGAAAGTCTTGAACCCTCATCATCAGGTCGACCTGTAATAACACGGGATACAAGAAAACTTTTTCATTTCTTAAAATTAAATCTTGGGTCTTTCAACTCTTGCTCTAGAAGCCCACCCACATAATCACATGTAGGGTACAGTCTGCCCTCCACAGGCCAAAATCCTGAACTACACGATTCAATCCCATCACAGCCTCCTTATACAAAAACCTGACACTAACGACTGGAACTCATATCATCACTTAATTTACCAAATTTCTTTTCCTTCCTTCTTTCAGTAGAATCAGTGTCAAGATCTTTGATATTAGTAATCCTGCCCTCTCACATCTTTCTTTTGCTTTATTTTGAAGAGCCTTTTGTAACCTTATTTTTTTAACTGGTGGAGAACATGCCAAGACGCATGAGAAATGTTATTGCAAATCAGGGTTATTCTACCAAATATTGATGTCTGAATACTTTTTGAGTTGAAACATTAGTAATGTGTTGTTTAAAAATAAATATGAACTCTTTTTTTTTTCTTTTGCATTATTTGAAGTCTGAAAAAGTGGGCTTTTTTTTGTTTGGTTTTTTTTTTGGGGTATTCTGACCATTTTTGATTTTCTGCAAATAAATGCTCTAAATGACAATATTTTGAATTTGGGAGTAATGTTGTCAGTAGTTTATATAATTGAACAAAAATGTTCATTTTACTCAAAACAAATACCAATCAATAGCAAAGTCAGAGAAACTGAAAAAATTTGCAGTGGTCTCTTAATTTTTTCCAGAGCTGTATGTGTTAAAAATACGGAAGAGGATTAGGGCCACTGAGAAAAAAAAAATTCCATAAAAAAAAAAGTCAGAAATCTGAGAAAAAAGTCAGAATTCTGAGTTTAACGTCAGAATTCTGACTTTTTTCTCAGAATTCTGACTTTTTTTTTTTTTTTTTTAATTTTTTTTTTCTCAGTGACCCTAATCCTCTTCCGTATAAAAATGTACTTGAAAATCGAATAAATAAATAATAAACCAAAAAAAAAAGGTTGTTAAATATCTCAGTTCCAAGTTTTTTTTTTTTATTTTCTGACCATTTTTTAATAGGTCGGGCTTTACAGGGTTAAATAAAGTTCAAATTGATAAATAAATGATTAATTAAAAAAAGGCGCAGGACGTCATGCTTTTATTTTGTAGGACTTCCGGTTACTACGTTGAACTCCACACCGCGGAAGTGTTGAGTCCGTGTGCGTCAACTCATCGTTCCGGTCCGAGGCTCCTCACGCCGCTTCACAACTCCAACCAGCTCTTTTCTCAGCTAAACCTAAGTCTTTCTGTGGTTTTTATTTTGTGTTAAAGTGAAGAAAATGCCGCTGAAGTTCGAACTGTGTCCCGGCAGGATGATCGGAGGAGGAAATCCCTGTTTTATCATCGCGGAGATCGGACAAAACCATCAGGGAGATTTGGAAATAGCCAAGAAAATGATCAAGATGGCAAAGGTAAAAAAATCAATGAACTCTCACACAAGTTTGATTTAAAAGTTAAACACGTTATTGTTTTATTTCCAAATCAACAATAACACATGAATAAGAGGAGTTAAACCATTCATTCATAAACCTTCTCTGT
This sequence comes from Thalassoma bifasciatum, assembly GCA_008086565.1. Lineage (NCBI taxonomy): Eukaryota > Metazoa > Chordata > Actinopteri > Labriformes > Labridae > Thalassoma > Thalassoma bifasciatum. The sequence goes on along the minus strand of RPOG01003143.1, from coordinate 26,180 downwards.
TTGACAGCTCTGTCATAGTAAAATCATTGAATTTATAAACATTGGATCCCTTTGTTGTTTCATTCCTGAATTGACCGTATAATTAAAGTGGGTGTGTAATATGATATTTTAAAGTGTCTCTGGATCTTTGTGACCTGAAGCCATGTTTTAGATTTTTGATTGAGGGTTTGGCTCCTTTTTAATGACACGTCTCTGCTGCTTAAACTGGTTATTCTTGTATCTTTCATTGTGAAGTGAGATCAAACAAACACAATAGAAACTATTAAACGTGCCATTCTGGTATTTCATGAAAAATGATTTAATCTTTTTTTCCCACTTTTTTATTATTTATTTGTGGTGGTACTTACTTTGAGATGTTTTATTGTTTTTATTTTATTTATTTATTTATAGAGCAACTTTAAAAACAACAGTTCACAAAGTGCTTTACAGCAGGGACAAAATCAACAAACCAACAAACAAACAAACAAACAGTGAATCAAATAGCGAGCAACAATAAAAATTAATAATCATACAGACCTATCAGAATTAAAAGAGAAGAGATCTCAGGCAGTGCAAGACCCTATGATGAGACCATGAGGACCAGAGGTGAGAAGGAGTAAAAGAGCAAACAGGAACAATAGAGAGGATAAAAACAACAATGAAATATAGCAGTGAATAAATAAGGTAATAAAAGGATAAAACAGCCTTAAAAATTAGAGTGGAAATGATAACTGGAGCGCTCAACTCATTGAAAATAATTGAATAAATAAATAAAAACATAAATAATTAGAATAAACTCGTAAGTGAATGAATAAATAGGGCGATAAATAGATAAATCAATAAATAAGTGAGTCAGCTCTGTAACAGGGTGGTAAAAAATACAAAAGACGACAATAGAGAGGTGNTGTTTTGTTTTTAATTAACGACAGCATTTCTCACTCTCTCTTGGCTTTTTTTTTTTCTTTAAGATATTAAGTGTGTCAACCAAAAATCTACACATATTTCTTGGATTTTACTTTTGGTCATTTCTGCTCACACATATACAAACCCACACACACAAATAGTAAAGTAAAATCAATAAATCAATCGAAAATATGTTACAAAATCTTGTTTTTTAATCTCATAATTGAAATTTTGATATATATTAGCTTCTTAAACCCTAATAATTTGGCCTTGGTATTGTCTAATTCTGACTGTTTTATTCACAAAAATGATCACTGATCTCAATGGGAATAACCTGACAAAATAAAAATAGATTAATCCATTTTTTAATCAATATGTATCAGATAGATATGTGTTTTTTGTACATTTTTTGGCACAGAAAATTAAATCTATTGGTTCTTTTTTTTTAACATGTCACAGAATAAGAAGAAACCCTAGCATTGATATTTATTATCAAAATTGTTATTCAAGTCTGTTTTTAAGCTTTGATTTATCTTCATCTTTACAGGACTGTGGTGCAGATTGTGCAAAGTTCCAGAAAAGCGAACTAGAGTATAAATTTAACAAGAAAGCCTTGGCACGCCCTTACACTTCCAAAAACTCCTGGGGAAAAACATACGGAGAACACAAGCGCCACCTGGAGTTCAGCCATGACCAGTACAGGCAGCTGCAGAAATATGCAGAGGAGGTGGGGATTTTCTTCACAGCCTCAGGGATGGACGAGGTGAGAAAAAAGCTTTAGGTTTATAGTTTTCTGACACTTCAATAAAGACTTTGGGTTAACTTTGATTTATTTTTGCTGTTTAGATGGCGATGGAGTTCCTGCATGAACTTAATGTGCCTTTTTTCAAAGTGGGGTCTGGAGACACTAACAACTTCCCTTACCTGGAAAGGACTGCACAGAAAGGTGACAATCTTCATTTATACCTTCATGTGTTTTTTTTTATTTTTAATAACCAAGCTCTGAAGGGGCTTCAGTTCAGGCTCAGATACTTCAAATTACTATGAAATCCTTCGAAATTACACGCTGGGACACAAAATCTGACATGAAAACATGGAAATGAATCAGTTACAACAGTAAAGCACAAAGTTTTCACAATTATCAAAATTCTGTGGTAGGAATAACCTCTTAGGATGTGTAATCTCATCTAAGAAGTTAAAATCAGAATTGCTTTTATTGCCAAGTATCTTTAAGAAGCTTACAAGGAATTTGACTACGGTTTTAACTTTGTTCTCCGTGTACAAAACAAATATGAATAAACATAAATCTCAAATATATAAAACACAGAGATCAAGTTATCAAAAAGTAAGAAATATAAAAAAACTTTTGTGCACAAGTAGAAAAAATTACATACTTAAATTAAACAGTGCAATGAATGTGCTATAAGTAATAAAGTCACAATATTATAAGATTTAAGTCCAAGTAAAGTTGAAATGGTGTAGGACTAAAGTAGACATGAAGTCAAGTCTAAATAAAGTTGCAATGTAACAAGATTTAAGTAAAACTACAGTTGCAATGTTATGAGATTTAGGTTGGAATAAAGTCACAGTTTAGCAAAACTAAAGTTAAAACAAAGTCAAGTTGAAATTTAGTTGCAAGTGATGGGATTTAATTTTGGGGTAAAGTCACAATTATACAAAAAGTTGAAACAAAGTTGCAAGATTTAAGTCAAAATAAAGTAAAGTTGCAATGTTAGGAGATTAAAGCTGAAAAAGGAAAATACTGTAAGGAGATTGAGTAATATTACAAAGTCCTAATGTTACTAATGTCAAAATGAATCTGTACAGATATGAGCTATAACTTGGGAGAAAAAGTTGTGTTTTGGTATTTGAGTTGACATAAATTGTAATGTGTATAGATCAAAGTAAAAACATAAATCAATTCAGCATGAAAAGAATAAGCAGTAGGAGACGGAGCATTGTCTCCATGTGTAACAGGGTTTGATTGTGTAGTCCGGGAGATTTTTCCAATTTAAGGGAGAACTAAACATTAAAGGTAATGAACAAAACTGGTAAAAATTATCCCTGATGTTGTTGTGTCTCAGGTCGTCCGATGGTCGTATCCAGCGGGATGCAGACCATGGAGACGATGCGTGAAGTTTACAAAACGGTGAAGAAGCACAACCAGAACTTCACCATCCTGCAGTGCACCAGCGCGTATCCTCTGGAGGCCGAAGACGTCAACCTCAAAGTCATATCGGTGAGAAAGTGACAGGGGACATGAAAATTCAGCATCAAACACCTCCTGACTTAATGTACAGAAGCCTTAAAGGGTTATGGTGTAAATCCATTTTCTCTTTTCTTAAAACAATCAGTGTATTTTTGCTAGTTTCTCGACATCTCAACTTATATTTCATAGAGTTTGATATTTTAGCTGGTTTAGCTTCTTGTTGGGGCTGAAAGATAAATCGTTATCGTATCGATATCGAGTTATGAAAATTCAAGATATTAATATCCCAATATCGATAATATTGAAGACATTCATAATGTAGATTTTCCCAGCTCACCCTGCATGTAAAGCTCAGACAGTCTCATGATTATTGGTGACTTTCTGTTAATGTTGATGACTGACAGTGAGCTCTTATCAATAAACCCCACTTTACACATCCTGTTATATTATGATGCTTTTATTTTTCTGAAAAATTTGAAGTTTTCACTGAACACAGAGTCATATTGTTTCGTATCGATATCCAGATATCTGGCTTTAATATCAAGATATGAAATTTCGTCCACATCGTTCAGCCTTACTTCGTTTCCCTCAAGATTTCAAAATAATTGGAGTTGTTTTCAGATGGATTTTGTCTTATTTTTCCAGCTATCTTGAGAAAAAATTGCTCGCTTAGTTATTGGTGTTGCAGATTTTGCTAAACTGAAGAGCTGCATGTTGATTTAAAAGTTTAAGATATAGATACCAATAAATAGATTTCTAAATATTGAGTGTATTCGTTTAGAATTACATGAAGTGGCTAATGTCATTTTTGTTTTGATGGTAAAAAATAGTTCAGTTAAATAGAGTATTTATTTATTTATTTTTTTTAATCCCTGAGTATCTGAGTTCATGTGCTGTAACTTTCACTGAGCTGTTACTCATGAGTCTTAATATTCAAAGCTTTCTAAGACAACAAATGGAGTTTATTTACCAGCATTATGTGAGCGCTAACCTCAACACACTCGTCTCTTGCAGGAATACCAGAGGGAATTCCCTGATATCCCCATTGGGTATTCTGGACACGAGTCTGGGATCTACATTTCAGTTGCTGCTGTTGCTCTCGGAGCAAAAGTCCTGGAGCGCCACATCACCCTGGACAAGACGTGGAAAGGAAGCGACCACGAAGCTTCTCTAGTTCCCTCCGAACTCGCTGAGCTGGTTCGGGCCGTTCGGTTGGTGGAGAGGTCGATCGGGAACGGGATCAAGCAGATGTTGCCGTGTGAGAAGCCGTGCCACGATAAGGTAAGAAATCCTCCGGCACTACGACAGAGAATTCACACAGGAGCTGCACAATAATGGGGTAAAATTATATTGTGATAGTTTTAAACTTTACTGCTTCAATCTGTTTGGCTAAATTCTCTCTGAAGTGATGAAAACAGACTCTCACTTTATCACCTCTGTCTCTCTCTGCCTCTGTGAACACCAATTGGGTTTGCAGAGTCTTAATCATGTATCTGTTAATTACTGATATTGATCTACAACATTTTCTCAAGGTTTTCACATCAGGTCAGACTCTTAAATAACATGTTTCTGCACAGAGGTTTCATCATTTAAGTTTCCCTCCATGACAAGGATCACAGGATATTTATAAACTCTGTTAACATGCTGCCCCTCTCCTACAGACACACAGTAGCTTGGTTTCCATGACAGTTTTTCGCAAAACAAAAGCGATATTCCTAAAATTTCGACAAAGTATATTTGTGCTTTAAACGTGTTTCCATTGAAGGTTGTTCTAGGCTCTCGTCAAATATCATCCCGCAAGATTTCACTGCTGGAAGATGGAATAAAAAAAAAGATGGAATTATGGAAGATCTCCTTCTAACACTCTGCATTCCTCTGTTGTTTGCTGTCTAGTATGGCCGTTATGTTTTTCTTGAAAGTAAATGGTAGAAAAGTCTCCGTCTCCTCCTCTGTCCAGCGCGCCGTGTTTACTCACAGAGAAGTGATCATGTGACCAGGTACGTCACGTTCTGTGAAGTATAATTGCGGAAAAAGTGTTTCCATTGCGCTTTTGCGATATATTTGAATGTTGAAACGTCTGAAAAACCACCTCATGAAAGCGTCAGAGCTTTTTAGCAATATTTTAGTGCTTTTTTGAAATTCAGGTGTTTCCATTACCAGTTTTTTATAGCGCCACTTAAATTATGAGCATATCCAAGGGTAATGGAAACGCACCTAGAGGCTCACAGAGTTTGTCCACCTCCTGCGTTTTGCTTTATTTTGTGTAATCTTGAATAATCTTTTTGTGGAGACATTTATCAATGAAGAGTAATGTTTAGAAACATTTCTAGAGCAAGCACAATGCATTCAGTGAAGATGGTCCTCCTTTGAAAGATAAAAAGGTGATTTCTGCAGGAAGCAAAGCAAACTTAAAGCTGCAGATAACTTGGACATTAAATGACGGCTGTATCAAGTTTGATGGCTGCTCATGAAATCATCAGTCTTGGAGAGCAGATGGACCCGCCTGATTCATTTTGCAGATCCACCTCCATTAACAAATGATTTTACATGATCCAGTATTGACTGGACCAATCAGGGAAGAGAGGCGGGAGCTGCAGGCGTGATAATAATAATAATAATAATACATTTTATTTAAGGGCGCCTTTCATGGCACTCAAGGTCGCCTCACAAGAGTAAAAGTGCATTAAAGAGGACTAAAACAGATATAAAACAAGCAATACAATATAGTTCAATATATAACAATAAAGTAAAATACAAAACAGTGCAATGGTGGTGATGACACGAGAACAATGACGGCGTGTGGAGCGGTCTCCGTGGACCCGGCAATATCTGCAGTTTTAACAGAAATGGACTCAATTTCTTCTGTAAAAGAAGAACAGAGAACGTCACTTGAAACCTTTCTGACAGGAAATGATGTTTTTGGACAAGTGAAATATCTCTATGGTGGATATATGGAACTGTCTGTCTGGTGTGTCAGGTTATGAAATCACAGGGCGTGGGATGAAGAAGGAGGACATGAAATAAACACTAAAGCTAAACTTGGAGCTGAAAATCAAACAAAGAGCCTGAAGACAAAGCTGAGCAAAGCACAGATCTGGAAGCTGCTGCCTTTAGCCCTGAAAGTGTTAAATAAAGCATCATATGTGATATTAACTATAAGCAAACAGTCAGATTATCCAAATCCCTGCTCCCTCGATCGCTCATGCTGCACGTCACTCTGCCCGACCCTGATAACAGCAGGTGAGATGACAGAGCGCAGAGAAGGTGCTAAAAATGTGCGAGTTGTTGCATGTTATGTGGTTAAATACATAAATGGATGCTCGTTTACATCTGTTTGTAATGTGATTGGGCAGAGACAGGAAACAGAAACTTAATTGAAAGACTCAAATATATCGCACAACCCTGTGATATGAATTTATTGTAACAACAATACTGAAATGGTATATTGTGCAGGCCTTAACAGACTTTAAAGTGAGTCTTATGTGTTTTTAATTCCCTCCTCCCTCTTTATTACCAGCTGGGTAAATCAGTGGTGGCTAAAGTCCGAATCCCCAAAGGCACCGTCCTGACTGTGGACATGCTGGGGGTGAAAGTGGCCGAGCCCATGGGCGTCCGTGCAGAAGACATCTACGAACTGGTGGGTAAAACCGTGCTGGGAGACATCGAGGAGGACGAGAGCGTCGCGCCAGAGTTGGTGGATAACTACGGCAAAAAAGCAAAATGTTGAGGAAGCTGAGTTAAAAGGCATTTAATTTAATTTGAGAGGTTAATTTAAGACTGAAGTCGCAGCTGATTGGCAACTTTCTTCATAACTGGAGGGATTTTTTTTTCGTTAGTCTGAGTGAATCACAGCTGGAGCTGAAACAAAGAGGCAGTCTAAGCAAATATCTGGTTTCATCCAGAGTTCTTCTGTGCCAAATCTTGTCCCAGAGATGTATGAGCGTAACTCAATCTTTTTGGTTCTTAATTAAAGAGGCGACTACCTTCTAAATGCCATTGTGGGTTTTTTGATGCTTTTTGGCTGCACTGAGGAATGAAACAAATAAACTAAGCTGAAACAGATGTGCCGACATGTGACTTAATAAAGAACAAATATGTAAAATTCACACTCTCACATTCATATCAGTTACTTTTCATCCCAAATCAGACGTTTGTGCCATTTATGTAACACCAAATTGTGCAACTGAAGACTGTTAAGATGCATTATAAATCTGTGGAAGATGTTTGAGGACATGAAACATCTAAATAAAATACTGCCTCACAGTCTCAATCGTTTTCCATTTCTGAATTTATGCTTTGCTGTTCCAAACTTTTCAGTCTGCTACCAACAAAATATCAGTGAAGGCCAATCCAAAATGGAAGAAAAATATCAAATTGTAGGCCTGTGACACTTCATTTAAAATATTAGACAAGCTATATGCACATTTCTGGAAGTCTGAGTAAAGTCTTAGTGTTATAAAGTTCGAGAAGAAAAAAAATCTCAAAGTAAAGAGTAGTTATTTACTCCTAAATTCAATGGTTCATGTGGTGGAAATTCATATTAGCCGGTGTCAGGATATTTTTATTCTTCTTAGGGCCTGAAAAAATGTTTTCAGTTTTTTTTACCTAACGTATATATTTTTAAAAGTGTTACAGACAAACATTTGGGGGTGAAAAAGTGTATAAATTGTAAATTATTCAGTGTTAAAATGGATGAAAGAGAGTTGAAAGGTTTCACAAAGCATTAAAAATAGGATTGTTCATGAAATTACCAAAAAAAAAAAAGAAGAAAGAAAAGAAGTCAAACAAAAAAATGAGTTATATTTATATTAAGTTCACACTGTTTTATGTTGAAAGCTCAGTTACTCATGTCTTAAGACAAATAAAAACACCCAAAGGAAAGATCCTGACACTGACTTTCATAATGCATGCATCAGAGGGTTAATAAAAATAAAAAATAGACAAGCTATATGAACATTTCTGTAAGTCTGAGTAAAACCATAATGTTATAAAGTTAGAGAAGAGACATATTCTCAATGTAACAAGATAAAAGTCAAAGTAAAGAGTAGTTATTAACTCCTAAATTCAATGGTTCATGTGGTGGAAATTCATATTAGCCTGTGTCAGGATATTTTTATTCTTCTTAGGGCCTGAAAAAATGTTTTCTATTTTTTTTCCAAACATATATATTCCTAATAGTGTTATAGACAAACATTTGGGGGATGAAAAAGCTCATAAACTATAAATTATTCAGTGTTAGAATGGATGAGAGAGAGTTAAAATATTTTGCAAAAAAGATTTTTCATGAATGGAAGAAAAGAGGTCAAACAAATAAAGAAGTCATATTTGTATGAAGTTCACGCTGTTTTATGTTGAATGCTCAGTTACAAATATTTGAAAAAAAAAAAAAAAAGTAAAACTTTTTTTCATGCCTTAAGACAAATAAAAACACTCAAGGGAAAAAATCCTGACACTGACTTTCACAATTCATGCATCAGAGGGTTAAGAGGCAAAGAATAGTTGTAGTGTCACAAAATCCACTGCACATGATTGTGGTTGAAAAATACAATATTCGATGGCTTCACTCTTTCAAAAACTTCTGCTTGTTCAGTTTAGAAAGACGTGCTGCAGTGAGGAGATGCATCAAACCTAAATATATGACAAATGATCCTGCAACTATATTAAAGTGCAGAGGCTCAGTGAGTAAAGTGCTGCGTTAGGATTTAAGTCCTCAAGTGTCTGTGTTCAGAGGTGTGTGTGTAAAATAGAGAGACAGGGGAGTCTGTCCTTTTTTATCCTCTGGCATCCAGTGAATCCCTGTTGCATCACACTGATCCTGGCAGCGTGCCGGGCATGCTGCTGCTGCCTTAAGAGGCTTGTGTCGAAGTAAAGCAGATCACATCCTGATGCATGACACTGCAAATCTGATTGGTGCTGTGAGGCAGCTTGAGAGGTGAAGGGGGGGATGACTTTTTAAGTGACTCTTTGGACGAGAAATGTCTGAAGTCCTAAAAAACTAGTTTAGGTTTCTATTTATTCATCATTTCAACAATTGACCCCATAGTTTAAATCATTCTGAGTCAAACTTCTAACATAGATGAAGCTGCTTTTAACCTTTTAGTCATAAATAACTTTTTTATACCAACATGGCACAGTCTCTTCAACAGATTTGAAAATGCAGCAATAATTCTTTTCCGTTAATACTTTTTCTGTTATTTCTGTCATCTATCAGAAGTATGTGCAGTCAAAGGTTTTTGTGGCCCATTCTGAATCACAGCACCCCTATAATTCAAAGACTTCTTTTAAAAATGTTCTTTTTAGTGTATGTCCCCTTTTAAAAAGCTACAAATGTGTCAAAACCATACAGTATATTATCAATGCAACAGTTTATATGTCTTATTCTGTGCGTGAGTTTTACATGTTTTGCATTGCATTTTAATTAAAAGTCAAAAAAATAAGTGCAAGGTCCACTTTCGGTGCTTACTCCAGAAACATACACACTCTTTTTGTACATTCAAATATATCAGAATATGTTGTCTCCCCCTGAAAATAAGGATTACAATGTGTTTCTTATCTGATTCCAGTGTGGTCCTATTTGAACTTTTATCAGATATGATTTTAGTTACAAACTTTCCTAAAAACTATCATGCTTTCTCAAATGTGGAAATGAAATTGTGTTAAAATGCATAAAAACAATAGAATTTATCTCCCCTAAAGTAGCAGCCCTAAACATCTGAACTTACAACCACCCTTGTGTAAGGCCATAGGTCAGATTATTTAAATTAAAAAAAATAAACTACAAACATCCTAAAACGCAGCAGAGTCTTTTTAATTGAATTGTTTGAATTGGATATCACCTGTGATTTCATAAACAACAATGGATAGTCAGTAGTAGGTGGCCAATAGAGGGCGCTAGGACGTTGCTCTGCCTTGTGGAGTGTGTGTTATACATCAGGACCAAACTGTTAAATTCACTGTTACTGTGGGAAACAGGTGTTAGACTAATTGGCGCTAATTTGGCCAAACAGTTAACTCCACATTTTTTTGTTGTAGCCAACTTTTTACCTGATGGAACACAATGAGGTGGTATATTTATTTGTTTATTGGTAGTTACGTAGTGATATTGTTTGAAATGTGACAATAAGCAAACTTTGTAAACTAAGTTTGTAGCGTAGTTTAATAACCAGCCACTCACAGCTTGGTGCCCTGAGACATGTCTGTAGTGTGTTAAATTAGTGAATCCTGGTTATGTCCTACCATGAGTTACATCAGCCAACAAAGCAGCATGTTTTGCCCATTTGTTTTCTTGTGCACAAAATAAAATGACTAAAAGGAGTCAGAGGCTTGAGAGTGTGTTGATACACGTTTACAAGTTAAAGCACACATGTTGCAGAGTCACTTGTAATAGTTCAGCCATGAAAGCGACAACTTACTTTGTTTATTGCTAAGTTGATGTTTCCTGGCAAGGAATAAGTTAATGCACAAGGGCAGGTTCTCAAGAAAAAATTAAAAAAGAAAATTCTAAGAATACCAGGTTTTTCAGCAACAATTTTGACTATTTCTTTTGTTTTTTTGCAAGATGTCACAAAGTGAGGTAAAAGTTGTGTATAAAATATTTGTGACAGTATTTCAAATAGGTCAGGCCTTCCCATGTTTGCAAGCGAGGCACACATTCAAGGGTGTTCATTTTAGAGCATGTGGCTGGTGGTGGAGAGTAGGTGGGGCCTGAAAATAATTTTATCTACTTAAGGAGGGTGCTGTAAAGAAAGTTTGGGAGCTACTGGTCTCAAATGTGAGGCTTCAAATTATGAGCCAAAAGAACCAGCTCTCTGAAAAGAGCTGAACTTCCCATCACTCTGTCTCACCAGTGCTCATCTACCAACTCCAACCTCTAAACTACAGCTGAGCTCATGTGCTGTTTCTTCTGATAGTTTCTCATTAAATGAGACAAACTGACCTGAATCTGTTGTTGCCATAGCATCAAACAACAACGGTGAAAATTTGAGTTTTCATTTATTTGATCATACAACCATTTATACAGAGTGGAATGATATATGTTTTTTACAGTATAATACACAATTCAAGTAGCACATGAATATGATTCCATACTTGCATAACGTACAAGGGAAATACAAAAAGCATTTTTACCACCTGTCATGGTATTCAAACGGTTCAAGGGTGAAATTTTTATAAATATTTCTAGATGCATTCGCTCATTCACACGTTGCTCACATTCACAGGATGCATCACAGAGAGACAGATTTAGAAATGACACTGCATAGACAGGCTACACCTGGAGTCTGAGATTAGAAGAAATGTTGTGGCTTGTAATCTATGTGCTGACTATGAATACATACAGGAGTTTATACACAGTTTACAAATCTTTTTACACAAAAACGCACAATAAAACACTTTTTTAACAGATGGGGAAAAGTTTGGGTTGATTCAATCTTGGTCAAATTATTTCTTTTATTTTTAAAGACACAAATGTGTTGATGTTTTTTTTAGATATGGGACATTAATACATAAAAAAAACCTTGAAGTGACCAAACATCTGATATGGAACCCTGAGATGACGCTGAAGTAACACTTTTTTGCGTTTCTCAACAGAGATTTTGAATCAAAGAAAGGGGGAAAAGAAAAGAAAAAGAAAAATTGAAATGAAATAAAAAGTAAAAAAGCAACATGAGTGTGAAATTATACCTGAGTGTAAAATTCTTGAGGAATCTTTAATCTTGTTTGTCTGTCTTCTGTTGTCAAAGGGTACGGTAACACCTCAAAGAAGCACAACGAGAGGTAAAGAAACAAAAACAGAGAGAATATTTTTAGGAGTATATTTCCACTTTTACTGATATATTTGGTATATGGAGCAGGCTACACCGGGAAAAGAAGGAGTAATGGGTTTGTGCGCTGTATCTTGTATGAGTGCAGTCATACTCTGATGAAAAACAGGTTTGATTGGATAGTGAGGACCTAAAGGATTAACCACAACATCTGCCTTGAATACTAAGATATATTTGCTTTCGGTTTAGTGCAGGTTGACTTTGCACATAGAAAAAGGAAATAAAGCACCTTAAAAAAACCAAACGTTCTGCAAAATAAAAGTGAAAATGCATAAAAACTGATTGTTTTTAGACTTCTTAACCATCTTAGTAATTATTTTCAACCTCATCAGTAAATCTTTGCTAATGATTTGATGGAAACACACCTTTTCTTACTTCTACAAAACGTGAAATATAGAAACGTGGAAACCTTTAAGTGGGTGAAAGTTGCTCGAAAACACTGAGATTTCTTCGAATTTAAATTTTTAAGCTGATCATAAAAGTATGGGCAATTTTGTAATTTTACTCTCAAAGGCCTCAGCTAAGATGACAGGAGCTTTACAACGCTGACTGATCATGCTTTCAGACATTAAAGCAGGGGTATTGTGCTTTTTTTTTTTTACTTTTTAGAAACTGGACATGATTTATAGCTCAAAGAAATCCCTTTTTTTCTTTCTCTGATGTCCTAGGCCCTTTTTACGCAACAATGTTTCATCAGAAAATGCGAAAAACAGAATGCAGAATGACTGAAAGCCCAGTAGTAAGCATGACAGGCCTGTCGTTGGCAATATATTGGCATTTCAAGCAAAAAGCTGGTGGCCACGTGTTTCAGAAAATTTCGACTCTGAAGGCCGTTTTCAAAAGCTCCTTTCCTCGTTTGGCTAAAACGCCGTTTACGTGTAAACAAGAGGCTGCAACGCAACAATACCGTTGCATTTAATCCCTAAAACTGTTGACAGCCCCTTAGAAAACTTTTATTAGCTCCTGTCTCTTTAAGGTTCCCTGCTCCACAAACCCCCTTCTCTCTGATTGGGCAATGCTTGACAGTCCTTGGTGTTTAAGACCCACATCTACAGGAAGTCGTGACCATGTTAGGGGATCCTTATGAGATGACCTCATCATTTCAAATAGCCTTGTGAAAATCTTGTCCTATTCTTTTTTAACTAGTGTTTTGATCAGTTTACATACAGATTCAGGGATTTTCTCCAACATATGAATATTTAGAGGTTTGAAAATCTGCACATATTTAATCTGATCATCCAGCATTGTTGCTTTATCGTCTTGTTTAAAACATGGGAAAGCAGAAAAACAGTCCCATCCCACACAGAACAGTGGGAAATAGCTCCAAAAACCACCCAAAATACCAGCCAAAGTACCACACTGGCTCTGAAAATCAGGGGGGGGTTGAATCTGAGCCCTGTGCATGTTGTGCAGTACACGGCAGGGGGTGTCCCCATACAGTACGATATCAGCAGGAATGGTGGCACGTTACTATTTGTTGGTCTTTGAGGCTTGAATAAACCTCGGTGGACTGATTAAAGCTTAAAATGTATCAAACTCCCCAAGTTCTGCCAGTCACATGAATATTACATGACAAGTTTTGCACTCAGCTGCAGCGTCTCCAAACTTTAAAGAAAAGTACTGGCACACCATCGACACCACTCCTACTCCTTGCTACTTTGGTAGCACCTTAGCACACACTGTTTTTGTGATCATGTTAGCTTTACACTGGAGCAGAGTCTGGAATGAACTGCTTGTATCGAATGGGAACACTCCTCGTACATGGTGTGTTTTACATCAAAACATTGCAAAAGAAACTGGTTCCCACTTGTGATATTGAGCACTCTGCTCTTTTATGAAGTCCAAAAAAAATCCACTAATCCCACCTCTTGTTGTCCGGACTGCATCATACACCAGTAACTATGACAGTGACTCACATTCCAATGCACAAAAAAAAAAAAAAAAAAAAAAAAAAAAAAAA